>VZTI01004087.1:413997-570590 GCA_013397865.1 Struthidea cinerea | reverse complement strand
TTTTTTTTTTTTTTTTTGGTGAATATGAAATGGAATTAAGACAAGCCAGAGTTTGATTGAGGCTCTCAGGAATATGGGATATGAACCTATCTGCTACTAATTTGCCTCCAACCAAAGGCTGCCTCTTCCATTTAACAGATACCCAATCCTACTCATGACTAAAAGCTTTGCCATAGAGTTAAGAATCTTTCTAGTTTTGTTGAGACATGTTAAAATTCAATTTGTATTCAGTAATGAATAAAATACCAAGAATTATAAACAAGCCATTTCAAGCCCCTTTATTCCATTTTCTGAAGCTTCTAGGCTTTGAGAAAAAAAAATCACAAAAAGACAATGAATTCAAGAGAGATAAATAATGAAAAAAAAATCAAATTATTTTTCATTCTGCCACTATTTGGAACTATATATATATATATATATTTTTTATGACTGAAAGAAAAGTGACTAATCCAGATAAGAATGTGCGGTCACACCACACACATCATAAGACTTTTGCAGCAGTTAAGGTAACCAATACTCTGTGGGCAAATATGGGCTTAATTTACTACTTTCTTGAATAATTTTCTTCTGACTTGTTCTATTGGATAGTCTATTTTCTTTTCACTTTTAAACATGGATATAATATATTAAAAGGATATTTAGACTATTTTGAAATATTAATATTGATTTTCCTCTTTTTTTATTTGTGGCTTCCCATATCAACCAAATATGCCAGTATGAACGGTATCAAATGATACTTAGGCAGGTGAAGTGAAGCAGCAGTAACAGTTTGAACTCTTGCTGACTGGATGACTCAGAGTCTATTCCAGTTCTCTCTATAAGAGAATGAATCCCTGCTCTTATTTTTCAATGTTCATAATATGATTTTTTCTTTCATTAACTGCACATGGATGCAATCAGACACCACCTTCAGTTATGTCTATTGAAGAATTTCTCTGCTTGGACAAAGTTTGCGCTCTCAAAAGTGAACTGTCAGATTGACTTCTTCACTTTATGGCACCCACTTAGCGCAATTAGTTGAACTGAGTTCAGCTCACTCTATAACATTCCCTGAGAATTAGGAATCTAAGGAGAGTATTACTCAGTTCAGGACTCCCTTTTATCCCATTATCCACTGAGTACTTCATTTATTTCCTTTCTCTCTTGAGTTATTGTGTACCCAGATTTCTCACTTTCTATGGGAAATTTCTAACTATCTCATTAAGCATTTCATGAAGTAACACAGAGAAAGGTACTCTGTGGTGTGCTGGTTTTATTTATAGAAGATGCCTCCATCTACATTTTAAGGTTGTTCTACTTAGCATTGGGAAATTAAATAAACCACTGTGGATGTGAGAAAGTTAGGAAAAAAATGTTGTGTAATCCAGAATGTGGGATGCTCACCTGAGTAAGAAGGAAACTTTGTTGCTTTGATCTAATAATCTTTTCACCATTATGTAGTGCATACATCAAGGCCAGAAGCTGCAAATAATTGTCTGCACAATCTTTCTCATTTGGATTGAAGATATCACTCTTTCCAGATTCTGACATCTAAGGCAAAGGGAAGAGAATTACCTACAAAAAGATAAACATCAAAATAAGAAATTGAAAAAAATGTTTCATGTATTCCAAGTGAACACACTTTTTTCTGAACTCTGGGGCTGAAAGAGAGGGCCTATTTTGAAGAACATAAATGATAAGGCATATTCAAAAAATGCCCATCAGTGCCATCCCAGGAAATGAAAAAGAAAAATCCAACAGGATGTAATCATAAGGCACATATAAGCACTGTCAAAAGGAACTGCCTCCAGTGTCACAAGGGAAGATGGTGAAGCCTGATGATCAGTGATGAGAGAGAATAGCTGGTAGCTAGATTGAGGAAAGCACAGCAAGAGAAAAGTCAGACAGAAAAAGAGAGAGAAGCTTAATGAAGGTATGAAATGTAAAGGATGAACATTTTGACAAGTCAGAGAGCTGAAGTAAAGCATCAGGGCAAAGGAAGTGAAAGTGATCAAATGGATCATTTAACAAAGAAACCAAGGAAAAGTGAGGGATGCTGAGGGAAGCAGAGAGATTTAAGCTGAAATTAGAGAGGAAAGCTGAAATGTAGTGAGATGATTGGCAGTGATAGGACATGGCAGCAGCTCTAAAGAAGAGAGAAGACTTCCTGCAAGTGCTGAAAATGAAAGGAGAATTGAGAGGGTTTGGAGGAGATGATGAGGGGAGTGTCCCAGTACCAACAACCTGATCTGGTCTACAGTGGGCAGGTGAAATGGAAACATAAAATATCCCAGGTTTCCATAAATCAGAGGATTGTATGTTAGTAAAAGTGCTGTGAATAGCAGTACTTTTGTTCCATTTTATTTTATATTTTATTCTAAGGATAGAGGAAACGTCCCAGAGACAGGAAAAGGATAACAATAGAAATGGCCATAGAAATGACAAAACACCTCAGTGTGGTGAAAGTTCGGAGGAGGATAGATGAGTGTGATGGGAATAACAGGCATGCAGGATGGCACTTGTAAAGGAATATAATGTCAGAGAGCTGGTTGAAAAACTCTGGGTGTGGGAATCTGGATTTGTACTTGTTTGAAAATGAGAACAACAAAGAAAAACAGAAAAAAACTAAATATCTTGAGTCTGTACAAATATAAAGGTGATGGGTATAGTACTACAGTGTGAGAAGTTTACATGGTATACTTATTCTGAACATGGATGTGGATAAGGTGAAAGATGTACAAAAATGCTGTGGAATAGGTAGACATTACTGCAGCATCTGTGAGGCATCAAAAGCTTTCATGGAAAGCAAAAAGTTGACAGTTTATTTTCCATGCTTCTGAAATTGGATTATTCTGGATGTCACCCACTGTGCTCAAAGAAGCAAAAGTAACTGGTAATCCAACAATTGAGAAGGCATGGAAGTTCTCTTAAGGCATATCAAACTTGCAAAATCAGTTGCAATGTTGAATGAGGTCGCCTTAGTTGTATGTCAGCTGAATGAGGTTTCTGGATTCTAAAGCTGCTCTAACTGACATAATTGCCGAGGTTAAAAACCTTCTTGTCTATGCGATTCTTTGCACTGAAGTGGTACCAAAGCAGCAAACATCATTGGGCAGGATTTTAGATGTGTCCTTTAATGAAATCTAAAAGCTTTCCATCTCAGTTCGATCTACTTCCACATATATTACCTGTGCTCCATATTTCACAGTGTGCCAACACTTTACCCCGTAACTGAAAGATGGATGTTTCCACTAAAAAGTTACATTCAAATACTGGAAGTACAAAGCTCATATTTTCAACTGAACAATCAGGATTACAGATTGTCATCACTTTTCAGAAAGCTGGACATGTTATTAACAATAACCAGAACTCCATGAAATTGTCCCTGATCTGATTTACTGTAGCAGGTGGACTAGACAAACTCTAGAGGTCCTTTACAGCCAAATTGTGATTCTGTAGTTCTCAGGTATTTCTGTGAAAGAACACTTTGATTTGCGTGTGCAGAGTAATCAGGTAACCCTAGAGTTTATTCTTAATGAAACATGATTTTCAGAGAAAAACTCTAGTTGATACATGTTTGGAGGATATAATTCAGATTCTGGACTTCAGTTTTACGTAAAGAGTTAAGCTCTTTTTTTGTACCAAAGAAACACTCATTATGTTTACCCAGCATAAAACTCCCTGTATGGAAAATCATTGTATTGTTCTATTGAATAAGTGCTGGATTCTGGATCTAAATGTCATCTATTTAATAACATCTTGTCAGTCCTGGACAATAGCACTTCATCTTTAAATCTTAAGTTTATAAAATGCATGCTTGGTTATGGACACATCACAGTAAGATCTGAACACTGTTTTCTGCAGACGTTTCTGTCATCCATAAATAGAGGACTATTGCATCACGCTACTTATTCTTGACCGTCACTTATTCCTATAGACAACGTCAAAAGGATAAAAGCCAACTCTCAAGGTGCTGCAGAACTGTAGTACAGGGATTGAGCTCCATCTTGTGGAATAAAGAGAAGATTACAGCAGATTCCATTTTCCCCTTCAGAGAAATGATTGTGAAAGGCATAATTCAATTAATTTCCTGTTGAAAGTTTTCCTTGTTGAAGTTTTGAACAGATAGGGAAAAATTTATCACGACATACATCACATTAATAAGATACATTAGTGTTAAAATTGTTGAGAGATAGAGCCATGGGACATAATGTTTTGGTGAACATTTTCTTTTAATACAGGAGATGATAGAAGCACTGTCAATTGAACTGTTAATATTCTTAAATATACACATAAATATTGGATTTCAGCACCCAGGCTTTTAGGTCCTTTAATAATTCCCTTTACCTGCTTGCTGAAAAAAAATTAAATGTCACCTTCCAGTTATACTGTAGATGCATTGCACAATATTTATGAAAAGAAATGAACGTATTCTCAAAGGAGCATACAGACACTCCTATAATAAGATTTAGTAATCTGTTCAATTAAACTTTTCTGTTGAAGAATGTTAATGTTAGTATTAATGGCAGCTGAGGGAGAAAAATAACGTCATTAGGTGTTTATGGCACACAGTGTTAAACATAAAAAATGTTTTTGAGACTGAAGAGATCCTCTTTGACTTTAAAAGAAATGCCACTGAAAGACATTCAATGTTGTATTCTAAGTGCTGAATTTTTGCGTATATAATCACTCATGCATACACAGATATGACAGGAAATTTTAGACTGTATATTTTGTGCAGCTGTAAAGATGAGATCATAGGACACTGGGTTTTCTTAATTGGGCTAATCCAAGAGAAAAGGTCGGGGGCGTAATTTTTTTTAAAAAGTGCATGAATATCTAGGTATCAAAACTGCACAAAAACACTTAGTGGGTGTTTATAAAGTGTCAAGCATACAACTTTGTATGAGTCGTAGTGACTCAAACAAAATCTCTGTCTCTTTCCAGCTAAATACATTTCCAAACCTGGCTTTAAAAATTATGTGCCAATTGAACTTTCAAAAACCCTCTCTCTGTGATTGTAACTTTAATTTTTACTGGTTCCTTTGAGAATGTCTAGGAATTTCAGTGAAACAAATGTTCCCAAAACTCTCACCTAGGTTCCAGATTTGTCCTTGTTTATGTTACATTTCTAAAATAAAGGCTGTCTTGCAAGTCACTGGGTGTCACTTGGGCTCAGCACTTTTCATAGAACCATAGAATCATTAAGATGTAAAAGACCTCCAGATAATCATGTCCAGCCTTTGACCTCAGAGCACCATAGCCACTAAAATATTATGAAGCGCCACATCCACTGTTTTTTTAAAGACTTGCAGGGATGGTGACTCCACCATTTCCCTGGGAGCCTGTTTCAATGATTTATCACTCTTTCAGTGAAGAAATTCTTCCCAATTCCCAGCCTAAACCTCCTCTGGTGCAACTTGATGCCATTTCCCTTTGTAGCTCCCTAAAAAAAAGGCGCCACCACCTCACTACAACCTGCTGTCAGGTATTTGTACAGAGCAATGTCTCTGTCCCCTGAGCCTCCTTTCTCCAGATTGAACAACCCCAGCTCCCTCAGCAACTCCTCACAGGCCTCACATTCCAGAACCTTCACCAGCCTTGTTGGTTTTCTCTGCAACTTAGTAATTCTGTGCCCAAGGACATAGATGTAACTTTGCAGTGTGTATGAGAAGAGAATGAAATAATAAAATAAAACAAAATAAAATAAAATAAAATAAAATAAAACAAAATCCTGAGCCAAAAACTTGTAACTTCTTTTCTCCTCCTCCCTCTTTCCTTTATCTATGTGAGACAAGTGAAGACTGGCCAGTTTTGCAATTTTTGATAGCAGTGATATCAGTCTCAAAAGGATTGCCAACTTTACTGAAGACATGGTTAGAGTCTGGGGAACTTTTTTTTGTCCACAAATCTGCTTTGTGTATACTCCTTAAGTGAATAAAGAATAACAAAATAATAATAATAATAATAATAATAATAATAATAATAATAATAATAATAACAACAACAATTATCATTAAAGTAAGCAATGAAAATTTGTATTAACAAAAGTTTCCCTTCAGGAACACTATTTATTTCATTCTTGCTGTGTAAATGAAAACTCTTCTCAACATCTTTGGAACAATTTACTTTTATGACACTTCCTTATGCAAGTATTAAAATTGACGCCTTTTTTATTTTTTGCCAAATTACCTCACGATATTCTGTCTGTACTCTTAAAACTGCTAAGTGTCTCAAAGAGATTGAAGCCTAAGGGGTAGATGAAACTTATAGGAAAACTGGTACTTGCCTCCCCAAGTAAGTAGAAAATCTGTTATAGAGCTGGAGAGGACTGATGTTTGCAAGCAACAGGTTTTTTCTAAATGCAATGGATTTTACAATAAGTATATATGCTAAATGATAATCAAGTTTAGATTGACTTCTACTTTTCTATATCTCCTTTATTAGACAAGTTTTGCCAAAATTTTTACAAAATTTTGTGATTGTTTTCTACATTCTTTAATCTTTTCCCCAGATCATGTGAATAATAATATCTCTTTGAGATTTTTTTCCACCTTTCTTTTTTTTTCTTTGAGATAATTGTCCTTTAAAAACCCAGAGTAATTCTAGATGAATTGTGACGGAATATTTTTCTTTCTGACAGTTTTATTATGTTATGAAATACTCAGTCACTGCTGTTTGGTGCAGTGCCAATACAATTCTTTAGATATAGTTCAGTTGACCAATGTCTAAATTAATTTTTTATTTATCTAGATGTCTTGACAAAATGTCAGTGCATGAATTAAGTAAAGTATTATAAGTAGAAATTATATAAAATTAGAGGAAAACCTTTCTCCCAAACCCCACAGTACAAAGAGTTTATGATCAGTGGGATTAATGAAGTGCCTCAAATAATCTGAAGAATCCCTGAGGTGTCTGTTTGCTCTCTCTCAAGTTTGTGATTCAGGAAGCTCTAAGGTTGCAGGTAGAAAAAGCATTTTTCTCTAGTCAGAGAAAAAGGTATTTCTGTGAACTTCTGCCTTCCTCTTAAACACAGGCTCTGGTCTGTTTTTTAAGAACATTCAACTGTTTATTACTATTGGATACTCTATAAGCTTAAATCCTTAGCATTATTCTTGCTTTTGTCATGTTTTACATTCTAGCAGGAATACAGAAAGTGACCTCGTGAACCTGTCACAGAGTTAATTTTTTTTACAGTAGCTCGGGAGCATGGCTGTGAGCATGTCTAAGAGGTGATTCTATACCACCAAGGGCAGGGGAAGGGACTTGTCAAAAAAATAGAAATATATGGATATAATGGCTGTGCGAGAAGACCTATGTCTTCTTTAGGGACAGGAATAAGAAAGTGGATGGACCAGACTTTAGGTTTGTGGCATAGTTTTATTTTTAATTATTCTGAAGGCTTTGGATCACGTAGTTTAATATCTTTTGAAGCTTTATCAGAGGTTAATGTTTTAGGTGCTAAATTCAATGATTCACCTTACATTCAAATGCATACCCAGATGTATGTGAGAGAGGAAGAGTCCTCCTTATTTGCAGTGATGTGTGTAGGAATCAATGCTTTTTCCTTAAATTTATCTTGCATGAGAAGGAAAGCAGCCTCTCTAGAATGTAGGATTGATGCACCTGAAATGATAGGCAAATGCTTAGAGCAGAACGTGATGAAATATTATCTCTACAGCATCCATTTGATTCTAGCTGTGCTGCCTGGCCTTAAGCTGCAGGTGCCTGACAAATGTGGCATGGCTGACACAAGTCCAGTACACAGTTATGTGATCAGATTCTTTTGAGGGCTCTTTTGCAAGCTTAGCTTGCTTGAAATGAAGCAGGTGAGTTAATCCTTTCCATCCCAGAGATCTCTGCCAGCAAGGTAGCTGATAAAGACTTCAGGCCTTATCAGTCTCAAGTAGGATTATCTCTTCCACTTTAAATTAAGAGTGTCTTAACATTTTTCTTAAGCAAATGGTTTCACAAGTCAAGCAGAATATGATTATCTCTAATGTCTAAAATAATCTACATTCCTGAGAGATTCCCTTCCTGGCCCCTCCCCCCCATCCCCCCCTCCCCTCCAAAAACTTTGAGCCGGAAATTACCTCTAGAACAAAACAGGGCAGTGCAGGTTCACATTCTGAAGGAGCACAGTATCTTCATCAGCTTGAAGTAGGGAAAGTTCCAGTCTGAAATCAGAGCTTGCTCTGGAAAAGTGACATAAAATGTGTCCCAAGCAGCCAATTCTTTTAAAATGGATTTGTATTATTGTTTTCTCGTGAAAAAAAGAAAGAAGAAAGAAAATAATAAAAGTGCTATCCTCCAGACAGCAGTTGGATTACACTGAATATTACTTGCTGAACCAGATAGTTTGGCAGAGACAAGTATCATTTCATCCCTATACATAACAATCATCTGACACAGACTCCAGGAAAGAATGAAAAATACTTTGTGAAAAGAAAATATTTAGGGGCATTAAAGCTGCTCAGAATTGAGACATTCATTAAGTACCTCACTTCGTGTAAAAACATCAATTCCTGTAGTTCAATATCAACTTTTAGGAACTATTTCATATGAAAATTTCTAGGAACAGATTGTGCTTTCAATACTGTATGTTGTATGATATGTGCTGGGTGTGATTTCAAGAGGTATTTTGGTTGTAATGAACTTAAAGTCAGTATGGATTTTATGTAAGCAAGAAAAAATTGGACATTATATGATATTCTAATGTATCTAATTACATATCTGTAATGCAATTAATATGTACTGTAATAAAGATATAGATTGATTTGTCATCACTCCAAGTAAAAGCACCTTCTGGATTAAAAACCTGTTCTGAAATATGTAACAGATGGTGATAGGACGAAATTCACCACAAAAACAACATTATTTTCTCTATAATTAGTTGTATAAATGAGTCATATTCGGTTTTGAATAAATGCACCAGCAGTTGTATATATCCTAGTTTTACATTCAATTTATATTGCCATTATGGGAACCTGAAATTTCCTGATAGTTTTATTTAGAATGACTAAGAAGTCAAAAGCATTTTTAAAAAAAGAAATTCAGTCAACTAAATGTTTTTCTAAAGAAAACCACTTTTTGTATTCTTTTTGTATAGGCTATTAATTTTTCTTAATCAAAATTATTCATTTGTGGAGTAACTCTAGTTTCAGTCTTCATTGTGTCAGCCTTTACTTTTTATTATTATTATTATTATTATTATTATTACTACTACTACTACTATTATTATTATGACGTCTACATCAATTAAACCACACTGAAATATAATTAGAATGAACTGGAAATAAAATACAACTATCAAGAATTTTTAAAAATATCAGTGTATTAAGCACCAAAATCTGGTGTATAAAAAGGGATGTTTTAGCATAATAGAATATGTACAAATACATGTATGGGTAGAAGTAAATATAAATAAATATACGTATATATGCAAAAACACACATGCACAAATGTGACATAGACTTTAAAACTTTTTAAAATGTAGATATTTTAAAATATTTATAGTTGTATTCCTGTTTGACTGAATTGTGGAAATTGCTTCTCCATAAATTTCAATGTACAATGGTGCTGATATGTAATCTGTTTAATGACTGTTTCATAAACTCATGGAAAGATTCAGTTTGGGTGGGAGGTCTTGAGGTCACCCTGTTGTAGATCTGGTTCAAAGCAGGAGCAGGTTGACCAGGGCTGTGTCTAACCAAGTTTTGAAAATCCCTGAGAACAGAGACTCCACAGCCTCAGTGCATCCTGCTGGTGCTTAACAATCTCCCACAGAGTTAAAGACAATTAATTGCAAACAGATTGACATAAAGGTCTTAGGAACTCCGAGAGTTTCCGCTGTGGGGGGGTTGTTTGTTTGTTTTTTACATAATTGGAAAAATTGAAAAACACATTCATCTTGAAATTAAGGGGAATTGCTGAGAAATTACCCATGCAAACAAAATCAATTCTCATTTGGAAGTGTGATGCAAATTATTATAACATGCTGGGATCATCATCACAAACTGAAATGAATACAGAAACTGTTATTAAAAACTAAAAATGCTAAACTGATTGTAGCTCAGCAGCAATGCAGTGCACCTTTGTAATCAGTATTGAAGGAGAAAAAAACTAAAGAATGACTAAAATAAGTTGGAAGCCAAGTACTATCCTCATCACATTATTTTTTTTAATTAGATGATTTATGTTTTAGCCATTAACTGCTCATTGCAGAAAATTGGATACACAGATTTTCTTCCTAGTAGTGTGCAGTCTGAAAACAAAAAACATTCTTTTATTTAGTTGCTAAATTGTTGTAGTTTGTTTTTACATATACACAATATAACCTAATTAAAGAAACAACTGGTCTTTATTTTTGTTAACAAGTGCTCAGAAATTCTTCACAGGTGGGGATTGTATCCATGTGTTTGGAAGAAGCACCTGGCAGACTGACTAATAAATATCTTGTGAGATTTTTCCAATTATACTATTTAAATAATTCTAAGACATCCTTTAGTACAAGTAATGATGAAGTTGCAATTGTTAAGGAAAAGAAAATTTCTCAAAATGACATCTCAGAGCCTACCTAGCCCTGGAAAAGGCTCAGACATCTAAAGGGACATTCCTGTTCCTCTAAAGAGCATTACTTGAAAACTTATTTTGTCTGATCAACAGATTTCTCCAGGGACATCTAGTAGCCAAGATGCCACAAAATGGTAGTGATAGGACAGACAACATCTAACAGAACTCTGCAATTTGGAAATTAGGCTGTCATCAAGGTTGTGGGAGAGAAAGGCTCAGTCTTTTCCCAGATTTCAAGACAGTACTCTTTTCTGGTTAAGAAAATGTTTCAATCACATTCAGCTCGACCGTGTTTTCTACCCAGGTTATTTGGTTCAGCACTGAGCAGGTACACGACAAGAGACCAGCCTAAGTGAAAAGCTCTAGAAAGGATTTAAGAACTGTAAATACTAATCTAAAAGAATTTGCATAACACAAGTTTAAAGCTATGGTTGATAAAATAAAATAATCTGTCTAAATCCTAGTTTTCCATACTCTCTCACTGTCTTACCTCTACTTAAACTATGTTAAGCCTCTTCTCTTTGACTTCAACTTCTAGTCTGTTTTAAAATATATCTCAAATTCCACATTCCAAGAATCTTAGAAACATTATTCTTCTGTTAAGATCTGTGGTGGCAGACAAACTCAGTGTTCTTCTAACGAAATGTTACAAGGGATTTTATCTAGTAGTGTACAGGATAGAACCTCTCAAAAAGAGACTTAGACTGCTTATCTTAAAACTGACATAAACCAGTCAAAAAATTAATGCAAAACCCTTTGAGTGGGTTTAAAGATTTAAATTACCATGGTAATTTATCTTTAACATAGCTATTTTTTTTAAAATCTGATGGTTAAATATTTACTAATTAGAAAGACTCAGTCCTAATGGTCTCAAAATTCAGAGTTTTTTCATTGCCCTGGTAGAAATCTTTGGCAATACTATCTAGGCTGCTCCAGGTAATATTGTTCTCTTTTGATTCGGATACATAGTTGTGATGCAGTAAAATATAAGAATCAGAACAGATGGAAGAAGGGAAAAAAGAGCACATCTTCATAGCTTACTTGTTAGCATATTCATCAAGCAAAGGAAATAACTGTGTTCTGAGAAGTGTTTCTGGACTGTGTTGATCATGTATATCCTATTTTATGGAACGAAGGAAATGTTTATTTTCCTCATCACCACCTTTTCCTTTATAACAGGAGGTTCTCAGCCTTGAAAATCTCAGCCTAACAGTTCCCTTTAGGTGACTGAACAGAGTATTTCTCTTCCCACTAGAATGATGATTTTTATCCTCTTCCTTGGTTCCTAGTTCAGCTTGGCTTTTTTTTTCCCACAAATTCTCTATGCAGTTATCAGAGTTTATTTGCCAGATATGAAATCCATTCAAGGGTTTCCAAGGGTATAAGGGACAATTAGAGTGCTGTACTTGACCAAAGGATTGTGGCTTTTAGAAGCAGTAGTTTGAGAACCATCTCCCCTTCCATCCCTCCTAGGATAAGTATTTATGGGTTTAAGACCAACTCCAAGGAACAAGGTCACATACATAAAAGACTGCAAGGAGACAGATGGAGGGAAGCAGTCTTCTGTCCTTAGATAATGATTAGCTGCTTGTCTCTTGGAAAGGTAAGAAGTCTCTCTTTAAAAAATTTTTTCTCCATCCAAACTGTCCAGGCAGAATTGGGTGTCTGTACTGCCCACAGCACAATGGGATTGAGATGTTTTTTCAGTCCTGTACGGATTTCACTGTGGGGGTCGGTGATGCCTTTGGGTAAGGGCGAACAGAAGCATCCCCTGGGATGCTTTGTTCCTTGGTATGGTCTGTCCTGGTTTGAATCTCCCGGTTGGCTGCCAGCCTCGTCACTCCCCCGGCATTCTCCCATTGGTCCCCATTCCCTAATCCCACCTTTCCCCCTGGCCCTGGATAAAACGGGGACCCTCGTGATCGGGTTTCAGATTTGCTTTGGAGTTCGGCTGTACAGCATGGAATAAACTATCCAGCAGGATGATAAGCGAATCTCATTCCGGCCTCTTTGTCACCTGACTGTATTACCGAATATGCCCCAGGTTCTGTGGGCTAGCGGGAACCCACAGAGCCAGGCAAAAATTACGGTAATATTTCACTAATAAAATTTAATAGCAGCATTATCCATTTCAGAGAACATGAAAATTAAGTAAAGTTTTACTGCCACTGAGGAGTAATCTCAGAGACTTAGATAAACTCTCCCTCTAATAACACTTATTGTTATGTCTCAAAACTTTCTAAATGAAATGCCAATGAATATTTAAACTATCAGCGCTTTTCATTGCACTCTCGGTCAGTGAAACTGCTTTGAGATTACTTATTGGCATTTTTCTGCAAAGCACATTAAAATGATTTCATTTGTGTTGGATTTTAATCTATCATGTTGGATGTACCTTTGCTATTGAAGTTGATTGTGGAGTAGCATACTCTATTGATGGACTACGGCTATCTTTCAAACTTCAAGGTCTATATTTCTGTCAAACATTTGAAATCATAGGAACTTATGATTTTCTTTTTGGTTTTTTTGGCTTTTGTCCTGAAACATAAATCAACTAAAAAGGAAGGCTTGACTTCTGGACAAGTAAACCTAGCACAGCACTATGCAGTTGTTGAATCCAATTTGCAAAACCTTGCTTCAACAGATTGACAGACTTGATATGCAATTAAACTACTGCCCTGGGAAGCTCCAAGTGGAATGGAAACTCCATTCAAGTCTGTGGATATTTCAGCAGTAATTTAAGTTGGTGTTGGGGTTTCTAACACGTCTTGCTGCTGATTTCTTTTAGAGAATGGTAAGGAGGTTAAGCAATGCTGTAGTTTGGCGACTTAAGGGATGCTCTTGAGGGACTCTGTGGGTTTATGCCCTCAATAAAACATACCATACAGCCAGAGGAGTAGGTGTAAGCTTTGGTTCATTTACATATCCTATTCTGAAATATATGATGGTATGTGTGGGAAATAGGCCTATAAAACCATATTATTCTTCACTTCAGATTTTTGAATTATATGCAACACATTTTATTCAGTGAATATGGCAATTTTTCCTAGTTAAAATATCATTTCCAGCTAATTGAAAGAGATGGAAATTGGTATCACCCTATGAATTGCTGTTCATCTCTTCATCATGCTTTTTAAAGTATGACATAAGACTGCAAAGAATCTGGGCAAACTGGCCTCATCTCCTGTTATTCTCTAATAGCTTTCACAAAATTTTTCACGTGTCTTTAAATATAGTAGATATTTTTCCTTTACTACTCCCTCTGTTCCATAGTCTGACTCTTCTAATAGTTAGCAATCTCCTAATTTCCAATCTAAATTTATTTATTGCCAATTGCCAACATTGTCCTTTAGTTTAAAAAGTTCTTTGTCCTCCTGGGCATTTTACTACCCTGCTCATTCCTGGAGTATTTATAGAAAGCAATCATGTCTATTCCCATTATTTGTTTGAGTATTTGCTTTTTTAAGTGTGCTGTAAATCACACAGTGTTGCTGTTGCTCCCTGATTAGATTGCTGAACCCCTTAAAGCAGGAGGAGGGCTGTTTAAAACAGTAAAAATATTTGCATCAATACTTGGGGAATGCTCCTGTAGGCAAATATCTATTTGTACGGAGCTCGTTGAGCCTGAATGCAAAGCTACGCATGGATTTTAATTTTAGCAGCAGCTTCTTCATATCTAAAGAATGACACCTGCCATGTTTCAAAAATACCTGCATTGGAAAGCTTTTGCAGCAACGAATCTTCCTCAGCAGCCACCTTTGCTGACATAGAAGTAAGGCAGGGAGGGAGAGAGAAAGAAAGATAAAGGATACTATTTAGCCGGTGTTAAAAACTATTCATTACCATGATCTGCTGCAGTGCATTTTAGTAGCTTTTAATCGTTTTAACTCTTTTCTGAGAGAGTGCTTTCCCACCACAGACTTGCAGTTCATTGCTCTCTGCGCAGAGACACCTGTTTGATCTATGTCTAATGAAATCATACCGAAACGTTCAAAGCAAACTATTGATTGAACAATTATACTTCATTTATACTGAAGTGTTATCTGTTCCCCCATTCAATCCTCTGTTTCTTTATCTGACATTCTATAGACCCTCGTTATAACTCTATTTATAAGAACTGACACATTTAGACTGTAAATCAATTTTCCATTTTCATTGTATTGGAAAATTGCTCTTCAACAGGATTTCCTCCCTCAAAGAACAGGTTCAGTGTAGCACTTACATTTAATTAACCCACCAGGTTTTCTACTGAAGTCCTTGCCAAAGTTGCCCAGGTGAAGTAATCTGCAGTATTCTTATTGCTGAAAAAGCTATTTTAGTCTAAAATTAATGTTGAACTTTCTCACCTTTAAAATAAATGTGTAGTAGGCTGGTTTGTGTGATACTGAAATAATTTCCTGGTTCAAGACCATTTTGAACTTGTACATCCTAGCTGATATTTTTTCTTTCAGCTGCTTGAAATGACTGGGAGTAGACACCTCCCTACAATTTAGGGTTATTTATATAGAAAATTAATTAATTACTTAATTAAAGTATGCCCATAAACATGTTAAGAGCACTACCTGCAAGAATTTGCAATCTCATTAAACTCTTGAAGAACACTGAGCTATCTTCTGAATCTAAAAATTTCATAACAATATCCAGGATGTCTCATGGAAAATTCTTCATTCCTTATGACAATATTCTAAGCCTTTCAAAACAGAAACATCCCAAGACTTGCTTCTCAGAGTTATGGAGGGGAAAACATGAAAGGAACGCTTTAATAATATTTTAGGTACCTGAAATCCATTATTACACAAAGATCTTTACTAAATCAAGAATACTGTGATGTCTTTCTGAACAATGGGTCTTTTTACAATCATCTGGTCAGTCTGGTTGGTGTGCACTAGCCCTGGAATGCTGTCTTCAACAAAGCCATAAAGGAGCACCAGAATCCACTCATGCTGTTTTCAGTACATAACTAAGCTTACCGACTTTCTTTTTATTGTTTATGTGAAAAAAACAAACTAAACCTGATCTACATTTTAGATCTTTTTAATTTTTGAATATTTTCTGAATGTAGATATAAAATATATATCTTTCATTTGTTTCCTAAGTACAACATTGTCATATGAAGGAAGGAGATGTTTTACTAGAAATTATTTATGGATTTTTACTACTTTTTGAGATCATGATGTTCTTTGCAGCTGTTAATCCTTACTTGTATCAGTGTTATTTACCATCTGTGAAACAGCAGTGCTTTAATTAGAACATCACAAGGTTTCTTCATTTCCAGTGAGAATAAGTCTTACTTTCTTGTTAGTTGTTCATGAGTTGAATCTTAGAAGCTTGGTATTTGTTTGACTGTGCTCCATTGCATTAATGATGGCATGAAAGGTATGAATAAATATTAACATGGTTGGATATAAGAATTTCATCTTCAGATCCTTAATTTCAAAATCCTATAAATGGTCTGTAGTCACTACTGAGATTTTAAAATATATTATCTCCATAGTCTCTGCAAAGCATACAGAGTGAGAGTTCTCAGGTAGTCTTAAGTGAATGGAAGTGGAAGAATTAAATAAATACAGTCAAGTCTCTGTGGAAGTATGAATGCAACATGTCTCAAATAAATTTTAATACTTGAAAACTTATGAACTTAAAAAAATATTAAATGTTTGTGAATGACACATTTTTTATGCCTATTGGAAAGTAGGAGTTTATATGAGATTCATTTAGATTGCAACAAGACTGCAGTCATAGCCTTCAAATATAATTTATTTTCTCTGGGATTTTCTAATAAAAAGTACTGGTTTCCACTTGTTAGTATGGATTCCCTGAAATAAATATTTGAGTTCAATACAATGTTTAGGTTTCTTAAATCTCAAAATTGGAAACTTAATGTGTTTTTTACCCTTTAGGTTGCGGAATGCCTCTGCTAGTAAAGATTTCAAAATGAAGAATACATGTGAAGATGTCTGATGCTTAAAAAAGGAGAAAAAATTCTACATAAAACAAGTTAAACTATACGGAAGAGAAAAAAAATGAACATGTTTTTGTTTCAGCGTTGGTATCTGATGTTTCTTTCTTGTGTTTTTTCCTATCTAACTTTTTTTGGAGTAAAATTCTAAAAGTAAAAAACCAAAAAATTCTAAAAGTAAAAAAATACAAAAAAAGAGGAAACTGTGTTTATCTTTACTTTTTTGTTGTTTGGGAACGCCCTTCATTGCCATATTTCTGCTAAATAGTCACTATCTAAATAGAGACACTTGAGAATTCTTTCATTTAAAATTGTGATGATACATGTACACTGCAAGTTTTGTAAGATCAATATAAATTTTCACAGATCAATATAAATTTTTACAAAAATATTTCATCTCAAATGTAGTCTGGCATCACAACCACAAAAGATGCATTTCCACATTTGATTTAAAAATTGATAGACATGACTAATACTCACCAGAACCGTTTTGAAAACTGATACTTTTAAAAACCATTAAATCTCAAATACATAGTTTAGTCAGAGAAAGACTAGTTGCTTTTCAAGATATCACTGCCAGGAGTCACAGAAGACAGAATAACTTGGACTCATTTGCACTTACATAGATCTACTTGCAAAATGGGAACGTTTCAACTACTATGAGTGCTGAAATAGAGAATCTCTGTTCTCCTGCATGTACACAGTAGAGTAGTTGTACTGCAGATGAAGCAAAACAAGCTGCCTGTTGCAATGAAAAAAAGCAGCAAGACATGTTAGATTACAATTTCTGAAATTTCTGAAAATTTTGTTAAGAAGTTTATTAAAAACAGAAGTTTATGAAATTGTATCAGTGAGTTAACTGTTATAAGTGGTAATTTCATGCTGCAGTGAATTTAGAGTTAATTTCAGAAAGGATTACCCATGTGTCATGCATGCCTATTAACTGCCTTCTCAAATGAGAAGGAATTTTAAAACAGATGTGAAATAGAATTCGTATGGGTACAAATAGCAAAAAAATCCTTCCTCAACTATTTTGTCAGTTGAACCTGAGCTTGCTTCCACAGACACGTATTTAGGCTAAGAGAGGTCTTAGGAATAAGGTAAAAGCCTTCACCACCAACAAAGATGCCATCAGCAGACTAGAGGTTACAGCTACATGGTTTTTCCTAAATTCTCTCCTAAATTCTAAATCTTATCAGCTGAAACCCTGTTCCTCATTATTTCTTCTAGCTTCCACGTAGCAGGCAAATTGTTCTTTTTGTACATCAATAATATACAATGCCAGGCTTAAATAAAACCAAACAAAAGCAACCAACCAAAACAACCAAAACAAAAAAAACCAAACCAAAACAAAACAAAACAAAACAAAAAAAAAAAAAAAAAAAAAAGAAAATTGGTCAAATTAGCCTTAGAACCTGCTGCAGATGGCAAAAAGTTAACACTGCTTAAGGAATACATGGTACCTCTACAGTTCTAAAAGGAAAATACATGGAGGTCATGCAACCTCTCAATCATTTGTTTTTCTGTATTTGATGAGGACTATCATTTTATATATTGAATAGACTGGGATAACTGGACACTCATAACTTTCTGACACTTTCCTTATGCCCCTGAACTCAAAAGAAGACAAATAATTCCACCTTCTATGAAAAACTGAGGAAAAATATTTTAACTCCTCTTTTTGCAGGTGGTAGCCTTCACCCTGGGATAATATTCAGTGCTACTACTTGTTTAAGAACTGACATCTATTCTCAGTCTTTTGTACCCATTACTCTCTTAAATCTGAAAAAAACTGTAGGTTCTCTCTATATTGTTTGAATTTATTCTCAATAAAAAAGAAACAAAAACTACCACCTGTGACACTTACCATGCTGCCAGCTGTATCTCATTGTGTGAAGAGGAGGAAGGTAAATTACAGATATGTTAAATGGAGATTACATTAATTAGGGAGGGAATGTCATAGGGTGAAGCCTATAAAAAAGCATCATTTAAATAACCTTGGCTATATCTGCCCAGCTCTATCACATAAATTATTGGGCTGGGATCACTAACAAAGCACAGACGATTATTATGGAGAAGGCTTACCCTAAAGAGGTAGACTATGTCCACCTTCCTCTAATGGTTTAGGAAAGCAAGATGCATAGATAAACTGCTAACAGCTTTTTGTCCATGTAATGCATCTAGGGCAGAGCCCCAGAAGATGATAGCAATGTAGTTATCAACAGGCAATTGACACAGTGTGGAGGACTTTGTATTTTGCCTCATACTTTCTGACTGTTACAACTAGACAGATGGGATTGGAAGAGGGCATCTTGTTAAAGTGGGACAATGCTGTTCTGAGCCAACTTCCTGCTCCGTCTTGAGACTCAGTCCTCTGCCTGGACTCACTGCCTGGAGGAGGGCAAAAAGAGCTGGCAGTGCATGCATGAACAAATCAGCACAAAAAATGTAGTTTATGTAAGAGGTGTGAGCCAGGTTAACTACAAAGTGAAATGGATTGGGCCTCCTCTCTCTCATTCTCCTCTTTGACAGTCTCACAACCTCAGCTCCAGACCATTCATGTGGCAGGACCAACATGGGATCTAAGGACTGGTGATATTCTTTGTTCCCTCTTTCCCTCTTCTGTCTTTTTCTCTCCCCCCTTGTTTTACCTGGGCAAAGCACAGCCATCATATTCTACCTTGTGTTTTGTACTGAAGTCTGTTGTGGGAGTGGGAGAATGTGGAAGTGCACTGTGGCTTGCTAGCCAGCATGCTTGGGGAGTTCACTGTGGGAGTTGAGAACTTATAGAAGTGTACTGTAAAAAATTAAGGGCTTTTCAGCCACCGTTCTTGTGGAAGTGTATTGTAAGAATTTAAGGGATTGTTAGCTAATACCTCTTGAGTATAAAAAGTGGACTGGTTGCCAGAATTAAGGTGACTGTACAATAAGCTATAAGAGCTCCCTGACTCATGTCTGGTGTCCTTGCTCAGCCTGATGAGAATTCATAACAAACATCACACTCCCTACCAATGGGTTCTGACACTTAGGACATGAGAAAGCCAAGAGATTGGCCTTGGGTTATGTCTCTGGTGGCTTAAGCAGAATTTTTAGGATAGAAAGCAATAAATAATGAATACAGTAGCTCATCCTGGGGAAAGCACAGCCACAGATGTGTTCATCAGTGCCAAAGGCTGAACTCACTTTGCCATCCAGGGCTTGGACATCTCAGGCAGGTGGAATATATGTCCTGTTCCCTTGAGACCATAATGCTGATCACAGCTGGACTAGAGACCTTGTCTGATGTGGGCAGCCTATGCAGACTTATGTGTGTACACATATGAGATAGAATAGGAATTGCTATCTAACTCTTGTACTCATCTTACGTAGTAAAAAAATCTTAGATTTTCTGTTACTGGCTTCCATCACACTTAACTTTCCCTCTGATTGAGAACAAAAACCTTGGCAGCACAATGACATTCACTTACATCTGATCAGTTATTGTATAACTTGGAAATATATTCACAAGTCCTTACTGCTTCTCTTTTGTTGAGGTGACTAAGCCAGCAGCTGGGATGGCTGAGGGGCCAAGGAGCCCTGAAACAGCAGAGGCCTGCTGGTGGACCGATTCCAAGGTTTAAGAACACCCCCTGACCTCATGGTGAGAAAGGAAAAGCCTCTCCCATCAGGCTTTGTGGTGCCATGCAGACTTGGTCTGTCTGACTGGCTTGTTACCCTGCATGCCCCCAGACCTTCCCCATTGGCTCCCTTTCCCTGGTCCAGCCTTTGTACCACCCCCGTGCCCTCAGATCATTGGTTCCTGATGTTCTCCCCACTCCTGTATAAAAACCCTGGGACTGCTTGGTCCTGCTGTCTTTTGCCTCTGGTCCCTCCTGTGGATGCAGCAATAAACCACCTCCTGTGGAATGCCATGCGGGAGAGCCCTCCTGACTCTTTGCCTCTGGAAATGCTGAGCAATCCGGCTTGAGTGTGTGTGTGTGAAGAGTCCGCGCCAACAGCCGCGCGGGTGAAAGCAGTCAGCTCGCTGGAGCGCTGCACTGCACCCACCGGGGCGATCCCTGGCCAGGGGCGTTTCAGGGAAACGCAGCTGCCCTGCACGAACACGCACACAGTGCGTTACTTCTTTATGTTCTGTGTTTGGGCCTTACAGAAATTGATCAGTTACATAGTGAAAATGCAACCCACAGGAAATGTCTCTGGGTGGGAGGAAGATCAGCTGATTTCTAGTGTGGTAAGAGTAATTAGTAGGGAACGATGGAAAGTAAAGGGTACAAGTTGGAATAGCTGGAGGTGGCAGAAGAGGGCTGTGAGGAGACAGATATATTTTAAATAATGTGTAGTGTCTTCTAAAATTGATGTGGAGGAAAGAAGACAACTCTCATTCCTGCTACTACGGAAGAAAAGGAGGGGTAGGAGACAACAGATAACTTCAGAGAGGTTTCTTCTGCTGCTAATTAAAAATTTAAGGGCAATATTAACAAAGATGTAATCCTCTCCCATTATCTGCTTTTGCACCTTCTCATGTTCTGCAGATAGTGATGATCATTCAAGCTTGAGAAGGAACCCATTTCCTGAGGAAGTACGTCAGCTGCTTATTCCACCTCTTCCTAGTGGTGTCTCTTGTACCGTTGTCTTGGGATCCTCATTAAAGTTATCCTACAAAATAAGTGACTTTGGTTTTCAAAACTTGTGTTCCTCTCCTGACACTGTCTCCATGGGAATCTGCACAGATGTAGGTGCCTTAATTGCAAATGATCTGGATTCTAGAATAAATAATGAGATATGATATTGACTGTTCATAAATTACACACATTCAAGATAAAAGAAAAAAAACAAAGAAAACCAACCGAGTGACACAAATGAAATTGGTAAGCTGGTATTAGTAACACCGGGATTTAAGAGAAAAAAATGCCATTTTTGATATATTAAATCCTGAGTAAAAGTCAGAGTTGGAAGACAGCAACAGCAATTCTGATGATGTGTTTATACTGTGGAACTACAGACACCTACAACTTCATGACCTCTTTGGCCTGCAGTGACTCTCATTAGGTGCCTGCACTAAAAGAAGTGAGCATACGCGTGTTTAACTTTGTGGCATGCTTTGTGGCATGTCTAAGCTATCTATTATGGCTGTTAGTTCATGATTAAACTATACATTCACATAAACTGTGTATAAATGCTGCTTATGGTATTTGAGTGAAATTAAGGTTGCCCAAATGAAAGTGTTTTCAGAGAGGATTACACCCACCAGCCCTCTAAAATAGTTCCCTTTCACATAAAAGGGAGCAGCCCTAGAATTATGCAATTTTCTCCTTCCTATCCAGCCCTAGGGTTGCTGGCTATCATATTAGAAAACACAAATTTAACAGCAGATTTTAATTTAGCTTGGAAATAGTGTTATGGACAATAACTAAAACTTGGGAAAAAAACCCAGAAAATGCACCTCAGATTACTACTTTCCTTACATTTAAGAGAGTTTCATTATCCAATCATATTAACCTGCAGTACCTCAAACCTCAGACTTTAATTTCTTTTGAACTTCAACCATCTTCCTAGATTTTTTAAAGTACTTTCTCTAAGGCTTATTACAGATGAAAGAAATATTTCCTTGTGCTTTCTTCAGACATTATTCAGAAATCCAAATGGTGTTTTCAGCATTATGTATTAATATTAACTTTTTGATCACCTCTGAAATTACAGCATGACATTTATTCTAATTCTTTTTGTGCCACTGTTGAGATTCTCATAGAAAAAATATATTGTTATTGCTGATGTAAATGAATTACTTGGCTAAGAGAAAAAAACCAGTATTTATGTTCACAAGATTATATCAGATTAAAAGGTTTTTTTTCTGTATGCAAAATAAAGGATGACGTGTACAACCCCATTTTCTCTAAACCCAGAAATATTAACCTATGACTTTTAAATTAAACTTTACTTGCACCATTCTTCTCAGGAAGCCCTAACTCTTCCAATTCATTGAAAACAGGGTTTCTTTTAAACAGTTTTTGTGGTTTTGGTTTTTTTTTTTTTTAAAGTAAACCAGTCTCAATATAATGATAATACAGCAATTTTGGACTTCTAAAGGGTTTTTTTATTCCAGGCTTTCAAAGCAGCTTAGAAGCTAAGGAAAAGACTTTTTAAAGGAAGTTGTATTAGCTTACTGATGCTCTTGTTAAACTCTGGAAAATTCTCACAAACTTCAGTCAGAGTAAAACCAGGCCAGTGCTGAGTGTCTTGGGATACCCTTCCCCCACACTATCCACACCCTCAACTTATTTTACATGACTGATGATTTTAGGAAATAAATACCCATTATTCATACTTCACACTGAAGCAAGAGCCATGATTAATTTAATCAAACAGCAAAGAGCTCTGGCGACCTTATTCAGAGGTCTGAAAATAGAATATGTGGGCTGGTTTTTGTTTTGGTTTTTTTTTTTTTTTTTTTTTTTTTTTTTTTTTTTTTTGTTTTTTTTTTTTTTTTTTTTTTTTTTTTTTGTTTGTGTTTTTTTTTTTGTTTTGTTTTGTTTTGTTTTGTTTTGTTTTGTTTGTTTTGTTGTTGTTTTTTTTAAGTAAAGACTAGGTAAAGAGTAAAGCTGTGCAGAAATTTGCTCCATGGGAAGGAAATAATTTTAAATTATTGCTCCTTAATAGAGAAAAAAATCTTGTAACAAAATTCAAAACAGGAGTTTTGGAAGTTTTGAAAATTTCCATTCATGGTTTTTCCATTTGTGACTATTTAGCCATTTGCCCATGGGCTTCTGCAGAGACAGGAGAAACAAGTAATTTTGCACTTTCCCCAGCAGCTGCTGACAGAAATTACCACAATTCTTCCCAGTGGCTCAGGTCTGTTCAGTACAGGTAAAGAGCAGTGCTATAAGCAGCATTTCTGTGTCACCTTCTTTCACTCTGTCACAGGGACATACACATTTATGCACCTTGCGTGGGGTGCTGCAGAGTCCTGGTGTGGAATATAGTCCTGCAGCCCTTATCAAGGATAGCAGAGCAAGTCCAACCAGAGCTGC
Organism: Struthidea cinerea; assembly: GCA_013397865.1. Taxonomy (NCBI): domain Eukaryota; kingdom Metazoa; phylum Chordata; class Aves; order Passeriformes; family Corcoracidae; genus Struthidea; species Struthidea cinerea. Next base: position 547,052 of record VZTI01004087.1, on the reverse strand, counting down.
CACAGGATGACTATCCAAGCGATGCCTGAGGGCAAGTCAGGAAGGCAAGGATCACCAAAGGGGGTCATGTCACAGGTATCCCTACAGCACAGGCCAGGAAAGGGCTAAGGGGCTGAGCTCCAGCACAGCCCTGATGGGAGTAGGAGACCCATAGAGGCTGATCCCAGACCTTATCCAAAGTCACTGCCACCCAGCAGCAGAAGTGACCCTGACCTCCCTCCCCAGTCCCAGAAGGGGAACGGAGAGGAATGGGACACGATGGACGCTGCAGAACTTGTTTCACCCAGGGCTCTAGTGATCTCGTAAATATTTGTACATAATAGAACAGCTAGAATAAATTGCTGCTTTTCCTCTCTCAAATGTGGAGGAAGAACTCTTGGTTACAACTTGTTAGTTTGCCCGCAACAGAGCTGACTTTCACCCGACACCTGTCCCTTATCTGAGTATTGCATATGGTCTCAGTTACTCAGTCACATGGTAGTGCAAATGACTATTAAATCTTTGCATCGATGTACAAATACAAATGTTACTTAAGCAAAAATCAAATATTGAGTGTTTTGTATCATCTTCTCTTCCCAGTAGCATGGACAACAGTGGTGATTCTCAGCTCCAAGCATCTGAAGAGAATCTGTTTTATATAATACTGATTGGAGCACTCTGCTCAATTGCATATGTGTTGAAGACTTAATGAATGTATTTAAATAATTTGCTAAAGTACCTGAGGTACAGTTCTTGATCATATTCATTTGAACTTCATATTCATATATCATATCATACCATTCATACGCATCTCATATTAATTTGGATTTCTTGGCCATTATCTACTTTTTTCATATAGTTCTAAAAATTAGATTTGGGTATATAGACTATTCACGATATGTGTGAAACAGCAGTCCTTCATTTGGGGGAATCCTAATTCCCCCAAAGTAGCTTCTAGTTTATTATCCAAAATTAGTTCATTGCAGATACTACATCTGGTGAATATTGCCTTGGTGATTCACAAGAATGCTGGCTAATGTTTTGATAAGTTGAGTTACAGGGGAAAATATGACAGCCTAATCAGCTGTCAGAGATTTCTTCTGCATGTGTATAAAACATTTGCCTGTTGATGCCAGGTATATAATGAATTGTCAAGGAGAAAGATGACTGTTTAATATGAAAGATGGAGCTCTGTAACATCCAATATCGTTTTAAAATTAGACGATTAATTTTTTTCACAACCAGACGCAAGAAAGAATTACTAGGAATTGTCATGGTTTGAAACTCGCCAAATGCCAGGCACCCATGAAATCTGTTCCCTCACCCTCCCCTGCCAGAGCTGGGCAGAAGAGAGAAAAAGAAGTTAACGAAGGGCTCATGAGTTGAGATAAGGACTGGCAGAAAACACTCCAAGGGTAAAACAGGCTCATCTTAAATATACAAATTGAGTTTATTACTAACAAAATCAGAGCAGGATAATGAAAAGTAAAAATAAGCCCTTAAAGAACACCTTTTTTGCCCAGCCCCTCCCTCCTTCCCACCGACAGCACAGGGAGACTGGGGCTGGGGGTTTTGGTCAGTTGATCACCTGAGGTTTTCTTCCACTACTCAGGGAGAGGAGTCTTCCCCTGTGAGACTGTTGCAGTGAGCCATTATCAGCAGAACCAAGGGGACCATAAGGTTCTCCGGTTCGAGGCTCCTACCCTTACAGAACCCGTGAAAGTACAGAGAACACCCCAAAAGCTGTAAACCATGCCTCACCATTGGCTTCAGTTCTCCCCACCTACCCCTTACCCCATTTGCTGTGATTCCTGCTCCCCGCCCTTGTTACACCCCCTGTTTCGGTGTTACTGGCTGCTGTGTGTTTTCCACGCCCGTGCTGTGGGGGTACAACACGGCCCCCACACCGCGTGGCTGCGGGATCGCTCCGTGGTTTCTACCACGCCAATAAACCCTTTCCCCCACGGAGACCCCCTCCGCCTTTTCCTTATCTCCTTCACGCGTTATGGCCATCGGGAGTCGAGGCGAACCTGACCGGGGATTCGCCCGTCCTCCCGCGCTGGATCGGTGTCTGTCCAGCTGCAGCCCGGGCAGGCAGAGAATGCCAGGTGCCGGGACACCGAGCAAGCCAGAATGGCACCCAGAAGCATGAGACCGTGGGTCCCTCCCACGGGAGACAGTTCTCTGTGAACTTCTCCAGCATGGCTCCATTCTCATAAGCATCAGTCCTCCCAAACCTGTTTCAGTGTGAGCCCCTCCCAGAGGCACACAGCGCTCCCAAAACTGCTGCACCGTGGGTCTCTCTTTCCACGGGTTGCAGTCCTCCAAGGACAGGCTGCTCCAGCCTGGAAGCAAGGGCCCTCTCTCTCCACCGGGTCTCCCACCGGATCACAGCCTCCTCCAGGCATCCACCCGCCCTGGCACGGGCACCTCCCCCACAGGCTGCGGGTGGATCTCTGCATCCCCCGTGGACCCATGGGCTGCAGGGGGACAACCTGCTTCACCATGGTCTGCACCTTGGCCTGCAGAGGCATCTCGGTTCCGGTGCCTGGAGCACCTCCTTCCCCTCCTTCTTCACTGACCTTGGTGTCACCGTGTTGTTTTCCCTCACATATTCTCACCTCCTTCTCTTCTCTAACTAGAAAAAACTGCACACATTTGATTTTGATTTTCTTTTTAAATATGTCATCACAGAGGTGTTACCAACCTCTCTCGCTGGCCCAGTTTTGGCCAGCAGCATGTCCATCTTCAGAGCCATCAGAGATTGGCTCTGTTGGACATGGTGGAAGCTTCCAGCAGCTTCTCACAGAAGCCACCTCTGTGGCCCCCCACTACCAAAAACCAGGCCATGCAAAACCAGCACAGGAATATAACAGAAAGAGTAAAATATTGGAAGTTGAAGATGCTATGGATTTTTATGAACTGTAGATTTATCCATGACTGGTTTTCATAATTCAAATTTTGAAGATAATTTCTGATGTGTCTTCCCAGATAACATCAGCATTTTGAAAATGTGAAAATCAGAGGTGATAGAAATAATCTGATTGGAAGCCTTTTGCTATGTAATATGAGAATTAACCTTTACAGGACAATGGTGATTATATCTTTTGCCATTGGAAAATCAAAAAAAGCCCACCCCAAGCAATTTTTTTTTTTATATTTTCTTAATTCAGTGAAATAATCTCAATAAATTTATAAGAAATCAGTACAGGTTGTGCAGGCTGTTATCTCCATTTATATTGCTTTTGTTTCCTATAATTTTACATTCTGACATTGCAAAACTTTTATGATTAGAGAAAATTTTGCATGGCAGAAGGAAAGTGTCTTAATAATATAAATTATTAACTTTCAAAATCATATCTTTAGTAGTATCTCCTTATCTTTTGATGTAGCCTAAATTGTTTGGTACACATAAAGGAACTGCTCATAACACAGCTCTGTTCTCTCTCTCACTTTCTCTGTGTGCTTATAATAAATATTTCATTGTTGAACATTTTTTTTCAAATCAGTCCAAATATTTGATATGCTCACATGAATATATATTATGTCTATTTTTTCCTTTTTTGTTCCTACTATTCCCTACAGTGAAAAGGCTTAGCATAATTTGATGCCCCAGGGTATGTTTCATATTCATTTAAAACCAGGTTATCACTAAAGTCAGAGAGACACCTTATGTCAGTGAGGTTTGTTTGCAATAAGCTACAATCAGATGTAGAAAATGTGCAACCACTGCCGTCCAGAAATGACAGTTCCGTTCTTTCAGCATAATAGAATTATCTACAATAAAATGAAGTACTGCCTTTGAGGGAGTCAGAACTATCCTAAAAGTCTAGTTCAAAGGAACAAATTCTCACCTGTTTCTACCTTCACAAACTAAGGATTTCAAGGCTGATTTGCTGGCATGACAATGTTACTTGTTTCTTGAAGTGGTTTGTTTGGATGTGTATTTTTAAAAGTAAAACAAACCCTGAAGAAAGGGATATGTCCATAAAGAAGCACATCATGCTTGTATCATTGTCCTTATAATTGCTCATCATCTGGTAATGCCGCTGCTAACATAGGCAGGTTTAGACTCCAGAAAGTGCAATCCATGTTTATCTCTCATCAATAGTGATAGCTGCACCCCTTTATGCTTCATGTAGTGCAATTGTTTTGTAACACATATATTCAAACAGAGAGTCATAAGCAAAGTTTGCCTACTCAGAAGTAATTTCACAATGTTTCTCTCCAAAAGAAAAAATGAAAAAAAAACCCATGACAAATGTTAGTCATATTTTAAGATTAAGGGAAGTTGTTCAGTTATTTTGATAATATGAACCTGTGTAGAAAAGGGCATAAAATAATGAAAAGCAGACACTTGTTATTAGAATAAATAGCAGCAGTCCTGGATTGCAGTCTCAGCAGTGCCATGTGTTGACTTGTTCACTGATACAAGAAACTAGAGCAACATGACAGGTTTAAATGTTAGCAAGGTTCTGCCCTGTTACCTTCTTAACAAGCATCATTTGGTGAAAGGGGATCTAAAGCTAACAGTACAAGTGGCTCCTGATCTTCCTTAGAGTCCCTGAAAGCAGGAAGAATTCACATTCCTTTGCTTGGTCGCCCCTCTCTGGGTCTCCTGAAGGAGTCGCAGTCACTGGAATAATCAGCCTGTCCTTAGGTTTGTAGTGGTTTTGCCGCTAGATGTCCCTGCACACCAAGCTTTAGGAAGGCTTGCCTGGAGTACCCCGGCGCTTTCAGAGGCAGAGCAACAACCACAGGGCAAGCGAGGTTAGCCATAAAATTCGATTGAGCAGAACTTGACCATTATTTTTTTTAGGTAATAATTGCAGTGACTAGAAACAACGCTGAAGATTATCCACCCTGCACCAAACATTATTATTCATTGACACAAATGTAAGGTCCGTGGCATGGTATTGACATTGGCATCATTTCATTTAAGTAATGTCTTCCCTCACAAGGGTAAAAACACTGTACTGAAATCAGCCTGTAATGCCTGTTCATTCATTAGACTTGAAATGCCCTTGGTGCTCTGTATGGCAGGGCAGATTTAAAGCAGCAACCATTGCAAAAATTTAAGAAAATAGATACAGTGCTACTTTAATTAAAGCAAGCATTTGCATATACTGATTTGAGTACAATTTTAAAGAACTGGAATGGACATACATATTAAAAAATACCTTTTCTAAATTACTCTCAATTTGATCCAAAAAACCTTCTCCTTGATTAATTAGGATTTTTTAATGATTAGAAATACATAAAATGTTTGCAAAATAAATTGTACATACAGTAGCATGCTGCATGGATACTTGTGTTTGAGCAGCACTAGAAAGCTGATGTACAGCAATTGTTTTGTTGTCTCCTGGAGGAACTAAACTTGGCAAGAAAATTTTACATAAAACCAGACATATTAGATGTCCACTTGTCGTGGGTATAATTTTGTTTGTTTTCTTGGAGAAAGCATTTAGGTTTGGCTCTTTCCTTTCATTACAGTAGAATATTGCTTCGAATAATGTGCTTCCTGTAGATTCCTGCTTCAGAAATCCAGCTTCAGGAAAAAAAGGTGGGTCACATCCACTGGCAATTTAAAAATACTGCTTCTCTCACCAAGATTTCAAAGTTTGAGTCATATTCCATACAAGGAGAAAATAACTGAAGAGTGAAATAACTATCATTAAGTTCATAACAACAGAAGGAAGTGTCTTTTTTTACAGAAAAAAATCAGGGCTACTTCTTGGTTTTCTTGAGGTGTGCTGTTTCAGTTTATTCAGTTATTGCAACTCCTTACTTCTGCCTGTTGGATTAACGAAGCAGCAAATGATGAATGCTGTTTCCCCTACTGTGGAAAATGGTGCTGTAGGCAGCAAGCACTCTTACCTAAAAATGGAATCTGTGGAGGATTAAGAAGCATCTGGATGGAGAATATCCCTCCCCTCACTCCTTTCCTATTTTATGAAAAATCAACAATATTTAGGTTTACTCTGACCCTGACATCTTTCCTTTGTGTTATGTAATCTTGGGTGTTTGGTTGTTGGGTGTTGGTTGGTTTGGTTAGCTAGGGTTTTTTGGGGGGCAGATGGGGATGTTTGAGGGTATTTTTCTTCTTCTTTTTAATTTTTTTTTTTCCTGATAAGTATTTATTAGAAATACTCTCCCTTTTCCCTTCAGGGCTAGGAAGATTTCATTGAAACCTTTTTAAGCCTGAATTATGAAAATGCAAAACTAACTCACAGACTCAAATTACAGAGAACACACTTGGCAAGTATCACTGTATACTTGTCCTGGTCTTAAATTCTTCCGTAGGCAACCACTATCAGCAGCTGGTAAAGAATGGAATGAATATCTGGCTAGAGAAACCTTGAACAGTTTTTCCTATATAATGCAAGACATCCCACTTTTTTTTTCTTTCTTTCATTCAGAGCATGCTTTTTGCACAGATCTCATCTATCTGAAAGATTTGTGGTTGGACGTAACTGTGGTGATTTTCTTGTTTGCCTTCTTGTTGTAGATGGGACTTCTACAGACTGTGCACACAGAAGCTTAGTGTTACACTCAGTTTCGAAGTAAGAAGGTACATCTACTCTTTTGCAGTGGGAAAGAAGACCAAGGCATTGATTGCTCTGGGGAAAAAACTCCACAGTCTGAATGTGTGAGAGACAGAGATTGTCCACAGGGAGAGAATTTTTAAAGTAATTATTTTCCACTAATAAATTCCTTGTTTGGCTTTAGAAGGAATGGATAGCTTTGTTTTAGTAAGGCACCCGGGACACGAGGATTTCTGTGTAACAACCTATTGCACGGTTGCTCGACTGTCAAGCTGTCCGCTCAGTTTTGTTATAAAGAAAGTTACACACAAGTAACAACTGTTCTATATTTATAGCTAATCCACAGCAGACTGTTTTTTTGTGAGTCTTTATTTTAGTCACTGCATCCTGTGTGAGCAGCAGGAATTGCAGAGACATCAAATAAACCCAAGACTTTGGATTGGGATCCCCACTGACGTGTGTACCACTAACTCAAACAGTCAAATTTGTGACAGCATATTAGGCAGGAGATACTAAGGGTATAAACCCCCTGCTTCTTCCTTATCCTTTTTCTCAAACAGCAGAAGTCATATTTCAGAAATATGTACAGATTTATACAATAATATATTTGTCAAACAATTTTTCGTAGACATTCCTGAAGAACCTAGCATGTAGCAAATTTTACTATTACTTGTGCCAATTATTTACATTTTTTCTAAGGGATGTTTTTGATTGGTTTTAATGTTCTATTAGATAAATAGGGAAATGTATTGAAGCTGTACTGTAGAAATGTAAGAGCCAAGAGTGTTTGAAGCAAAATATTCTTGGCTTTAAAATGGTCTTTAGGCTGAACTCTATGTTTGAGATAATCTTAGGCAAGTCTCAGAAGTAGAAAGAATTTAAGTAAAACCTGTGTGGAATTACATTAAGTATCAATTTTTTGCTGCTGTCAGGTGGCCATTTTTTCAGGGAACACAATAACCACCCAGCCAACTACAAGAGCACTAATCAGATCAGCAAGTAAAAGTATATAGATGAAACATAAGAATTAATTTTGTGTTAGAAAGGCATAATTATCTACCCCAAATCTGGCCAGTAACTAGGCACTAACATTGTTAATTTTGTGAAAGTTACTGAAAAAGTTCAATATCAAAATGATGAAGACATTAATTTCCCATCTCATACAGAATATGTCTCTTCCAGCAGCACAGCAGAAGATGATTGATGATTACATGCTAAATAGAAATATTCCCACATCCTGAATCTCTAGTGTCGCTTCCTATAAATTCCACAATCACTCTAAGAGACAACCACCTCAACTTCCCCATGGAAGAGGAAGATACTTCTTGGTCTCATTGAAAAACAGGTGTTTAAGAAACAAGTTAAAAGGTATCACAAACAATGCTCTACTGCCTTAACATCCGTTCCGGCTACAAGGGAACAAGACAGTCTGAAATAGCTTTAACTGGGGTCACGGGTCACCATAGCAGTGACCATAGCAGTAGGAGTGGAAGCTTTAGACTCTCATGATATTTTAAAATGAAATTCTCTACAGTGACATATTGCTATAAAAGAAGGGCTTCAGTAAAGGCATAAGACTATTGAAAACTGTTGCAGGGAGCAGAAACCCAAACATACTAAAGCAGGAATAGGCCTGGAAGGAGAAAAAAGCTTTTCTTCTCTCTCAAACACTTTGTTCTATGTGGTGACTCATATTTGGATTTATTTTTTTTTTTTTGTTAAGCATAAAAATGGGGAATATAAGTCACTAGCTTTGAATAGTTTGTCTTGCCATGAAGTCTGACCTTGTGGACTCCCAGAGCTTGAGCAGCTCTTGAGGTTGTGACTAGCTCCTGATGAGCTGTACCAGCAAATGCAAACATACCTACTTTTGATTTTCTTATTATTATTTTGGTATTGACCCTTACAACAGGATAGAAGCAAGCACACTGAATTTTAAGGCAGAGACTACTAGAGACGACTGTGTCAGCAGTAAGTCATAGACTTTTTAATGATTTTTGCACACTGAATGTGCACAGGGAGCTCATCTGGGGAAGGAACATCTAAAGAGAGGATTTTTTTTCTTAACCTTTTTTGAGAGGCAGTGACAATAAAAGTATTGCAAAAAGGTATTAAGAAAGTGATTCATGACATATAATTGCTTATAAAAATACAGACGTGTGAAGCCAGGAATTTCAGAACACCCAAAGTTTGGAGCTCCAGGGAGTTTTACTTTCCTGAATTGGAAACTTGTGTGGATGTCCTCTCAAGAAAGGTCATTCAAGTCTCTAGACTTTCCTTGTCAAAAAATATGAAGCCCTTGGTCTCCTGGGAGGAAAGGGAAATACCAAAGCTTTAGGGCTTTCCTGGGTCAGCATCCCCTGGAGGAATTCAAAGTGTCTCCAAACAGCTTGCTCCAGAGTCAGAGACCTTTGTTAATCCTCCTCCCGCATGCTTACGTATGCATCTGAAGCACCGCAACATATTGCTGTTTTGCTTTATTGAGAAGTCAGGAAGAGAGAAATTGTTTCAGTTTAACCAGGTTAAGGGGCAAGGAGAAATGTCTCTTGTCAGCCCTTAGCTTTCGACCTGCGTGCCAAGGACGTGTGCTTTGTATTGTCCAAAGGGCCAATGTGTTAGATGTCTTTGGGGGTCACTCGTTAACTACCTCAGTTTCCACTAATCTAGCTTATGTGCATTTAATTCTCCTTTTGGTCTGCTTTGTAGATCAATAAAAAGGTAAATTGTCGCGTGACGGTCGGCGATGGAAGAGACGGGGCAGATTGCTTGGATGCAATAAGCTGATTTTATTGATACAGAGCTATGTATTTATACCTTTTCAGCAGTAACTAAAAATAGATTCTTATATAAGCAGCAATCACTATAACAACCATATCTATGTTTCTTAATAACATTGCAAAACTAAAGGCTAGCACTGACCAACACAGGTACATTCCTGGCATGCCATTCACTCATGCTTGCTGTTTCGTGGTAGGCCGCACTGCCTGCCATGGTTTGCGGCCTAGCAGCGTTAGCGCGTTCACTTCTGACATGAGTTCAGCAGTGCTCTCACTTCTGCTTTCTAGCTGTATCTCCACAGTAAATCAGCATCATTCCTCTAATTTCTTACTGTTTTATTTGCAAAAAGAATTTAGAAAACTTATATGTCTCTATCCTTGATTATGGCAAAATTATTTTCCTTAAATGCTCTATGGCTAAATAAGAACACACCATTTTAAGGAATACTTAAAGAAGTTCTTCTCTAAGAGATTTTTTCAGTCAGATTGCCTTCCTTCCTTTTCCATGGATTATTCTACAGTATCCTCACAGTGACAGGAAAATAATGATCTATTACACTGGCATGTAATCAGCATGGTGTTTCTCCAGCAATACATTAGATCAAGTCATGAACATAGGAGCATTACAGTAGTATCATTTTGACAATGATTTAAACTAATATATCATCAGTGCTACTGTACATCACTTCAGAGATAGAGCGTGTTAATGCCTCGTCAGATTGATGTTGCTGTAGCAAAAAGTATTAGCATAATGCAGGAGTGATAGGTAAGCTTGCTACTGCTGCTGTAAAATTAAGTATTAGCATAATGCAGGGGTGATGTAAGTATGCTAAGTCCATTTTTCCTCTTAATCATTTTTCCAATTAATTTATCTGTGGAAAGTTCATATATATGCACTTTATTTGTGAAGGTCAGATTGCGCTACTCTGGTGCTTACAGTTAATTTACTTAGGACAATCAAGCCTGATATTTGCATTGCTTAAGTGAATGAAAATTTTGCTGTTGACTTAAAAGAAACAAGATAAAATTTCAGTTGAGAAACACTGTCCTGCTCATTATAAGAAACTATGATTCTGAGAGAAAGACTAGCAAAATAAATTGACTGGAAATTCAGTCAGATGCCTTCTGCTCCTGGTGGTTTTCCTGTATTATTCCTATGTTTATGACTGGATGCAACAGCAAACTGACTGAGTGATTTTGTGCAAGTCACTTCTCACTGAGAAGTCAATCTTTCCTGTAGGACCTGTTTTCTTTTTGTTGATTAAAACACTTGTGTTGTTAATTGTTTATCACTAGTATGAATAAAATGTGTAACACACCAGAACTGCAATCTGGTTTCTACAGCCTTCTAAATAGTCTTTGATTACTCTTTAATAAAGATTTAACAAAATGATCCAGAATAGGAAAAAAGAAATCTAATATGCACAGTTTTGAGGGTTTTTTTTTTGTTCTCTGCAGAAGAAAATTAATAATTAATTAACAGCAGGATCAAAGAAAGGTATTGACAGCAGATTTTTGTTAGCAGCCAGAGCAGCAAACATTTCTACTTCTCCCACAACTGGATTCTTGAAAAAGCTTGACCCCCTTGCTGGGGTGGAAGCTGGGGGCACGTGGCCAGGCAGAAAGGTCCTGGATTTATTCCTAGCTCACATACATTGTTTGCTGGCTCTTTGTTCTTCTGCCCGTACAGGGAAAGTCATGGTCCATGTCCTTTTCTTCCATTTGGTGGACGAGACCGATTGGGCTCTGAGACTGTTACTTTGCTTGAAATGTAAAACAGAAATACAAAGTGAAAATATGGTGGGTTTGAGTAAAGGTACCAACAAAAAACTATCCCTCAGATTTTTTAGAATATTATAAGGATGGCTGGATTATTGCCAAGACATAGATAATTTTTTTAAGTCATTCAAATCTTCATCAAAACATCCACATTGTTTACACCACAGTTCACTACATCCCACAATTAATGCAGAAAATTTGTTTCTTTGTAAACCATTTATGCACAAGATTTACTCACTGAAATTTATAAAAGAGCTTAAGCAACTTGAACTAAACAAGGTACTGGGTCAATTTTTCTAGACTATGTTTTTTGTCAAGAAAGGTTAGACTAGATGATCCTGGAGTTTCTTTCCAACCTGGTATTCCATGATTGAATGGATTGTGGAAAGGAATTACAAGGCAAAGGCAGTTAGGGCAGAAGTGCCTGATAAATGTGATTTATGACAGGCTTCTGTGACTCAGCACGTCCTTTTGTTATGTGATAAGTATTACACATACAGCCCAGTATATTCACCCTTCCACAGCTGTGCAGCAACTAAATTTTCAGAGCAACTTTTCATCAGGCTGGTAGCAGGCCTGCACTGGAAATCAGTTCCCAGGAATCCATTAGCATTTCAAGTCACTGAGCAGCAGGACAATTCTCAGCCTTCCCACGAAACACATCACAAGTGATTTAATGCTTTAATACTAAGAGGTTTTGTTGTGGTTAAGCAGTCCCTGAGTGCTGTGTCATCTACCTCACTACCCTGGAAAGATTTAACAATCCTCTGTCTGGTCCATAACCAATCAGGCCTGCTTGTAATTTGACCTGCTAAATGATTTTTCTCTGCTTTCTGGTTTTGTTGCAGTCAAGCAAGCTGCAGGATTTAACATTTTACATCTTTCTCACACAGTCTTCTCTCCAAACTCACCTGAAGGGAGATTCACTGCCATTGGTCTGCTCTTTCTGTGGTAAAGTTTCTTATTAACAAAAAGTGAGATAGTTTTTCCAGCATCACTTTTTACATATTTACCCTAGAAATGATTTTGTCTGTTAGATTAAACTTACATTTTCCTACATACACAATTAGATAATGTTTGATTCATTCAACATTCTGTTCAAAAAACTAATTCACTTGAGCTTCTTGAAAGACTTACTTCAGTAAATATTCATCCTCTTATAACTTCCTGATGCTAGAAAGAAAATATGTGTGTGTATATATGTGGTGGTTTTGGCTGGGGTGGAGTTGGTTCTCTGCATGCTGTCCAGTGTTGAGATTTGTGCTGAACACAGGCTTGATAACATAGAGATGTTTTTGTTATTGCTGAGCAGGGATTACACAAAGCCAGGGCCTTTTCTACTTTTTGTACGGCCAGGCTGGTGAGGAGACTGAGGGAGGGAGGGACAGAGCTGGGACAGGTGACCCCAGCTGACCACAGGGATATTCCATCCCATAGGACATCATGCTCAGGATATAAAGTGAGGGAAGAAGGAGGTAGGGAAGGATGCTTTGATTGATGATATTTGTCTTCTCAAATAGCTACTGAGCATGATGGAACCCTGCTCTCCTGGAGGTGGCTGGACATCTGCCTGACCATGGGAAGCAGTGACTTAATGCCTTGTTTTGCTTTGCTTGCATACATGGACCTTTTTCCCCCTATTAAACTGTCATTAGCTCAACCCAGGAGTTTTCCAGCTTTTACTCTTCCTCTTCTCTCCCTGATCCCACTGGTGAGGGAGTGAGCAAGTGGCTGCATGGGGCTTGGCTCTTGGCAGGGGTAACCACCACAACATATTACATACATAAAAATTATTTAAGTATGTTTCACCAGAGATGAAGAGACAAAGAGCAGTGGAAGGTCAAATAGATAGTCCTATTCTTTCTGTTCTCTCTTGTAATGCTAAGCAGCTTTGCACAGGATCTGTGTTCTTTCCTCTCCTTTTATGACCTTACTCCATCTTGTCTGAAAGAACCCCGTGGATCAATGCATCTGAAATTCCTCTTGTCAGCTCATAACAAGAACAGAGAATGCTTTAACATGCAAGAATTTCAGAATGCCTCTAGATTTTAGTTAGCATTTCCAGACAAATTTTAGGTAGAACAAGGAAGAAGCAGTAAGCAAAGAGTCTGTTGAGATTTCAGTTAAAATGACTCCTTACCATACTTAACTGTTGAAAACAGTACATCTGCTCTCATTTAAAATGGAAAATATAGGTTTGATTCTTCTTTACCTCTTAACAGTCCTATAGAGCTCCAAAGGAACAGGTAGCTTCCACACTTTTCATTTATTAAGGATGTTTCCCTGTGTCTGTGTTGATTAATAAAGCTCACATTGACAAGAAAGGCTGCTGTGACACAAAGTAGTTACAGGGTATGTTTTAAAAAACCTTTCTCATATGCCTAATTTCTTATCTATCATTATCATGTCATCTGTCATTTTCAGCCAATCTGCTGTAGCTAACTGACTCAATGAAAGAGTGCATCTTAATTTGTCAAAAGCAATTAAAATAATTCACTACAGTGGAACATGCATGCAGCCTGTGCACAGCTGAAGAACATTCTGTAGGTGAGAAGATCTTATTATCCCCTCAATTATGATTTTGAGTTATGTGTAATCATTCCTTGTAGTGTATTCAAAGAAATTTACAAAACCTTTACAAATTTAAAATCCAGTCCCCTTGAACTTCTGCCAAACTTTACTTGTGTTCTGCATCTGATGGCATCAGACAAACGAACAGTAAAATCGCAACTTCCTATTTTACTTCCTTTGTGATGGAATAGTGGGGGTTTTTTGTATGTGTATTTTAACTCTGCTCATTCACCACTATAACTACTGGAAGTCCATTGATATTCCCTGTAGTCTGGAGCCTGCAGTCACTAACCCTCATATGAGTTCTGCTGCTGAAAGCACAAGCTATTTCGACACCTGAGATATATCTCAGAATACGTGTAATTAGTCTGTAATTTAATCAGAGAAATCCTCTGAAATGTAGAAATCTTTGGATTATCTTCAACTCCAGTAGGCCAGTACCTCAGAAGTAGAGATTCATACCTGACCAGAAAGGAGGCACTGCTCTTTCTGGGTTATTACTGCTCTCTCTCAGGTCACTCCTTCTCATTCACTTTTCAAATAGAACTTGTATTTTCCAGTTCTCTGTTTTTTGTGTCAAAAAATCCTTCTGTAAGCAGAGCTTTTTAGTAGATATTGGCTAAATCAAATACCTGCAGTACTTCCCTCAAAAAAGATGCTGAGCACTTATGGATACAACTGACAAAACAGACACAAGTAATGTTTATTTTATGACTAGAATTAAAGCACCCAAAGAAAATAAATAACTGTCATGCACATACTGTAAACTTATCTCCAAACCTGCCATCCCCTGACTGCAATCTGTGAAGATGTAACTTCATTAGAAACCATCAGCAGGTCTCTAGGTGCTAATTTGATTCTTTGTTCAGTCACACTCCCTCCCTTTAAAATTGCAACATCTCCTTTAGAATATTTATTTTCTGTGTACAGGATTTATTCTATGGCAGGCAAACCAAAAGTTTGTTGACACACAAATTCTCTCTTTTCTGGCTTTTTCTTTCCAGCTTCTTTTCCCCTAGTGGCCATACTAAACAATGTTTAATACGTTTGACCAAGAAATTAAAGTCTAAACATAAGACTGGATTGGTTTGGGTCTTTCACAGGCAAAATGAAAACTATTTTAAGCACTTTTTATTCTTGTTATGGTTTACACCAAAATGAAAATGTATGTGTTTTGTGAAAAGGGGAGATTTTCTTGACACTTCATGTTTGTTTTGACTGTCAGCGCCCCAAGAAAGCTGAAACCCTTGTGCCTGACCAGTCTGTCAGTGTCTCGTTATGGGGACCCTTCAGTGACCAGTCCTGCTGGATCAGAGGGCTCTTTGACTGACTTATTCAGGGACACACACCAACAGCCTAAGGGAGACCCCTCAGCAGGTCTTCCCACCTTATGACCCCTCAATGCGTCTTCCACTTTGTTTCACTATGTTACCCATTGCCAGAGACTGCCAGCGCCCATGAAGGACTCACACAAACAGTTTACAGAATAAAACTCTTTATTAATATAAAATTGTGACAGATTAAGATTCGAGGATTGTCAGTGTTAATATCTGACTGCAAAAATGTATTCAAATCAATACACAGACAAGCTCTAATCCATAATAAAAGTATTCAGTGCACAGAGAATGTGGTTCTTACCCAATAGGTGTCCCTATGGGGGAGAAGAGAGGTTCAGCCCATCTACTGATACCAGTAGCTACAATGAAGTCTTCCCTAATTTTTCCCCATTCTCAGCTTACTTTTATACTATTTCATTCTGTTTAGGTGGAGCTTGAGTGCAGGTGCCATGGTTGCAGATTGCGTGTATGGGGAACCATTGTGAAACAGGTTTTGAGTGTGCCAGCCACATCCTATCCAGTGAGTATCAGCTATGTTTTACTCTATACTTTCTGTACTATTAAAACTTCTGTTAGGACGTGAATATAACTTTTCAGTTTCCTCTAGTTTTACACCCAGCCATCTTTCCACATTATGGCGCTAGTATTTTTCACTTAAGTAATCAGACTACAGTCTATTTTGTATCTTCGACCATTTAAAAAAATATGTATTTTTTGTTCATGACTGGATAAGCAATTACATCAACTGAAGGATGTAGAGATGAGACAGCTGAAATATTTCTATGAAAGAGAATCCTAGCATAATTGGATATGAGATTTCTAACTTTTGCATGCAAGCTTGTCAATTTAGAAATGTAGAAGGCAAAAGGAATAGCTCAGCTCCTTTCAATGGCCAGAAACATTGCTGTTTACATGTACTTTCAAAAAATCTACAGAACATCTATATAACATAATGCAGACTGCAAAATGTTTCCTGGTAACCCATAATGAACATTAAATTTTTAATAAACCCCCAAAGCTTCAATTCTAATGTGTCATAGGAAGAGAAAAGGAGAGAATTATCAGCCAAGTTCTGCATTCTACTGTTACAAGGCATTTCTTTAATGATTAAAATATTTACAAGTTTTTTCTCCAACTGTTTTGACTGATACGGTACCAAAATCTCTTTCAAATTTTCTTCTGTGCTGAAATGATGTAAGTTCCAGGATGGATGGATAGGAAGGACTATGTTTTCTTGTAGTGTCTCTTTTTCAACAAGTGTTATTATGCTCCATAGCCTAGAAGGATGCATGGAAATACAAGTCAACAATACATCTGTGTTTAGAATTTCAATTGTTATCTATTAGATCAACAAGTGTTTCAGCATCTGTTTAAAATTTTATGTTGTATTCATGTTGTAATCATAGAAGGTAATTATAATCATGTTCATCATCTCATTCATATCTTGGTTTTTTGGGTATGTGTTTGTATTAGAAAATATAGAATTTTTAACTACTCTGAATAACTTTTCATATTTTTGGTATTTTATGTTCACTAGTATTTTAAGTCTACATTTAGCTATTCATTAATGGTTTCATTTCACATATGTAAACGTATTTTAGTAAAAAATAAATTATCATGACTTTAATTAGGGGAAGTGTCAGTGGCAGAGAATATCAGTCTTTCTACTGATTTGATGTCTTCTTTATAATGCGTTATCCAATTGTCAAAAAATCAAGGTTGAACACAACTTTTTCTTTGCTGGTAACAGCAATTTAACAGAAATATATTCTCACATCCTAGTAGTGTGCTTTTAACAAAGTCATTGGTTTTGATTAACTAGAGAAATAACTTCTTCAAAACACATAGAACTGGTTCTCTGAAGAGGCAGACATGATATTACAAGAGCAAGCAAAGTAATTTCAGAAAATAAATCAAAAAATAAAATAAACATATTTGGGTTTTAATGCATTTTTTTATTCAAATAGGAGCTGCAATTGGTAAAGTTTAGACTTATTTTTTCTTTTTCATCTCCACAGAAAAAAGAACCTTTAGGATCTGATGCTGGTCAAACCACAAACTATTTTGGTAATTTTATTTTTTCCTTTTTTTTTTCTTGATTAAAGATTTTCAAATTTATATAACTCTTTTCAGACTATATCATTAACCAACAGTGTTTTGCAAGTATAGATTATGAAAAAGGTGCAGAAAAAGAATAACATATTAATGATATTTGCGAGAAATACTTAGTGTTTAAAGATTTCCATGCAATTTAGAGAAACAAATTTACATACTTTGCCACATTTTTCTAACATCTCCATATTCATATTTCCATAAACCAATAAAGTGCATCAATAAATGCACTTATAGAACAAGAGATTGTCTTGTCTTTACAGGCAGAAGTAATAGGACGAGAAAGAAGTGGTGGAACACAGAAGTGAAACACATCTAAAAGAAAGTCTTTCTCTGTGATACATATAATCCTTTTTGATTAAGGCTGCACTGCCAGTAATCTCCTTGACATCTCTCAAAAATTTACATCTTAATTTCATGTTTTTGTAACATTAGTTCCTTAAGTATTGATAGACATGACATGCTGCCTGCACTGATTGCATTGGCAAATGCTCGTTTTCTTGAGGGGTATCCGCCTTGTTGTCTAGAAATCATGCTTATCTCATTTATCTGTCACGAGGTAGATTATTTTTTTCACACGTAGGGTGTTACTAAACTTGATTTTGGGCAGCTATATTCTCAAGTGGCTGCAAAGAATAAATTGCAAGCATTTAGCTTTTTTCTCCAAAGCTGCTATCTATCAATATTCTTTATGCCTCTATCTAGTCTATTGCCCTATTTAAAAGGTGGGCTGCTGAAGAAGATCAGTTAGGATACTTGACTGTAGTGTATTTAGCACCTTGTAGGCACCCAGCTGTCTTTCTCCACATAATCTGACCTAACAGCTTGATTTTGAATGAGAAAAATCAATTTCTTCCAAAGGCCAAATCGAATTTGAAATATTGCACATAAAATCATATCATTGCATTTATCAACAACAGTGTTATTTGATAATCTAAATGAAGAATTTTCTATCAAAATAAAATTGACGTAGAAATATTTTATACCTAACCTCCAGCATATTTATTGCTTTGTGAAGATCTTCTACTATGATTAATATTTTGCTGGCTAATAAAAACATTCTCTGTTTCAGATAGGCAGTTGCTATTGAAGAGACTAGCAGAATATTCCAGTGACATGAGTAAACCATTTGCTCTGACCTAATAAGTTATATATTTGACATAGATAATGCTCTTTAGGGTCTATGCAGGAGTATGGTTGGCCTGAATATTTAATTCCCTTGTAACTTCATTGAGCAAAAGCTCCATCAAGAAAAGATAAATTCTTCCTCCAGTCACTGTACAGAGTGCTTTTACTGCGCCACACGTGGACTCATTAATTAATGACATGTTTTAAAGTGTCCTCTAGTCCTCTGCCATGACAGTTATCCTGTTGAGTTATGGTTCTCAGGTACCAGGGGAAAGCAACTGGAGGCCGCTGCCAAGAAGTGAGTCTACAGAGTCTTGAAAATTAGTGAAGCTTCCCTTGCATAGGCACATCATCTGGAAAAGCTAAGCTGTTAATAATTTATCAACTGTGAAGCGGAATGAAAGCATATTTATTATCCTTAATAAGATTTTGTCATTTTTTTTCCTAAATACTTGCACAATGCTCTGCAGCTACTATGGGATTGTTAGGAGATTGGCTTTGTGTCATCACTGCTTTGTCTGTGCGTACAATCAGTCATTGGAAAGTTGGATCGGCTTATGTGTTCAGTCAGATAGGTCTGTCTTTGCTGCCCCTGATGCTTCTACAGGATAGTGAAATCATAAACCTATCATTTGAGATAAGGACTTGAAAATATAGTTTCATTGCCTTTCAGATACTTCAGCTCCAAGTGATCCCATTAATTTCTTTGGACTAAAACACGCAGCACATCTTAAAGCAGTTTTATTTGATTGGGTAGTCTCTTGAGCAGAGTACTCTGGAATAGATATAGGTCAGATGCTTCAGTTAAATTAGAAAAGCTCCTACACTATTGCACTAGTCAGACACATTGAAGCCGATGATGATTTATGAACTCTAATGAACCAAGCCTTTAGTAAAGGTTCTGTTGTGGTACTTCAGGTCTGATCCATGAAGGAATTCCGTTCTTCAGAAAAGGATTTAGGAAGTGCACCCAATAAAATTTATATTTCTTGTATATATGTAAATCTTACAGCCTTAAGACAAAAGAGTATCATAATTTATATCTCTGTTCTGTAATGCTGTACATATTAGATGGGATTTACAGCAAGTCTCAGAATTGATTATGGATTTAGATGTAGAAAGCCAAATATAACTGTTACTGCTCTCTGAACATCACCAAACACACAGCCAAAGATCTGACTCATGAATTGGAGCTGTTACTCATTAATATATTTTTCTCTGCCTGTTCTACCTGTGTTCATAACTACACAAGTTCTTGCTGTACTGTATGCAAGGATTTTCACAGAGGCAGTTTTTGAAGTATGCAGTAAATCATATCCCTTCCCACTTCCCATTTCATCATAGGTGGAAACATATTGTTTTAATTTTGTAATATACTATTAATCTTAAAAAAACCCAAGTTTCTTTTGGTTTTGGTCTGTTTTCTGGTTCCACACAGATTTTTTTAACAATCTTTTTCATTTTATATGGCAGATTTGCACTTGGTGGATAGACAACCTTTAAACAACTCCCAAAGGGGAGAAATTGATTATTTCAGCATGCATCAAATAGACATGATTAAAAAATGCTCTTTGGGATCCTTTCTGTAGAAGAGTCTGCCAAAATAGTGTCACAGTATCACAAAGCACCGGTGGCATTGTGGTTAGTGTTGGCAGCACTCAGTTATATCCATTTGGATGAAAATCACAAAGGGAATGAGACTTATTTTAGCACCCTTACAGAGCTCAAGTTTGAGGTTCCTTGCTTTAGAAGCAATCTGTTTTCCCCTCCAATTGGTTATCCTTCCAATACCTGAAGGGAATTTACAGGAAAGATGTGGCAAGACTATTTACAATGGCACGTAGTGACAGGACAAGGGAAAATGGGTTTAAGTTGAAAGAGGTTAGGTTTCGATTAGATATTAGGAAAAAAGTCTTTATTATGAGGGTGGTGAGGCACTGGAATGGGCTGCCCAGGGAAACTGTGGATACCCATCCCTGAAAGTTTCTAAGGTCAGGCTGGATGGGGTTTTGAGTGACCTGGTCTAATAGAAGGTGTCCCTGCACACAGCAGGGGTGTTTAAACAAGATAACATTTGAGGTCCCTTCCAACCCAAACCATTGTATGATTCTATGAGTGTCCCAATATCTGACCAATCACCCCAGTGAGCAGGCTTCAGGTGCACAAGAATCTGGGAGGGGACCTGGCCAGGACAGCTGATATGAGATGACCAATAGGATATGCCTTACTCCATGATGTGCTCAACAGTAAAAGCTGCGGAAAAGGGGCGGAAAGGAGGGATGTTCATGGCTGTGGTGTTTGTCTTCTCAAGTAATCATTAAATGTGATGCAGCCCTGCTTTCCTGGAAGTGCCAATATCTGCCTGCCAATAAGAAATAATGAATTCCTTGCTTCATTTTTCTTGTTTGTGAGGTTTTTGCTTTACCTATTAAACTGCCTTTATATCAGCCCATTAGTTTTTGGTTTTTGCTCTTCTGACTCTGTCTCTCACCCCACTGAAGAGGGAATGACCCAGCAGTTGGGTAGTCTCAGCTGCTTGTTACAATCAGTTCACCATATGAGAGCTTTGGAGTTTTTTTGTTTGTTTGTTTTAAATTCATTTGCAGAAGGTACTCAACAAAATTTTAATTAATTAGTTTTTTTCTTTCCAGACTCAAGTAATGAAAGTACCTTCTAATGCCGCACCACTACAAACTTCTGCAGAAAGCATTCAGCCAGCTGCTACATAGAACACACTGAGAGGTTCAGCCACTTTCAGGTATTGATTTACACCATTGACAATACACTACATTACAGAAACAACAGAACAAACACTGTCAGCAAATCAGCTGAAGTTTGTCAGGATTCCTGTTGCTTCTTGTAATGCTGTTTCATACAACAAGGCTTTATCAGAAATCTGCAGGTAAATCCTTTGACTTGTTAATAATGGATAAAGTGATTTATATTGACAGTGTTTCTGAATGTGATTGATGTAGGCACAGGAAAATGTGGTCCTCTATAATAATTTTAAACAGAGTTCATTACTTTACTTTAAACATAATGTGCTGTTTTATTTAGATGCTATAGTGGATATCACACACAGCCCAAGAAAATTTTTCTCCATCTGCTTGAATCCCATTACTGTTATGTCAATTTCCATAAAAATTATATTTATTGATATGCATACCATAAATTCTCTAGCTTTATATAGAAATACCTTTTTTGTTTTTTTTCCCCAAGACTGAAAGCATTCTTCCCAAACTGAAAAACTAGTCAGCTAATATTTGACTAACTCATACAAAAGTATGTTTTTACAAATCTGTACTTTGTGGTACCCTTACAAATCTTAGTTAACCTGGTCTTAATGAAGACTGGAAAGAGAAGAAATGAACACAGAAAAGACAATTAGACATACTAAAGTACAGTCTGACTGCCCTACTCTGTGAAGCAAGAACTTTGGTTTTCTAAGCCTCCACAATGAATTACACCTGCTAATAATTGAGCATAAAAAAAGAGAACCACCCCAAAAAAACCCCTCCTCATATCAGAGCAGTAAGAAAAAAAATCTATTTTCATGATTTTGTTTCAATGATTCAGAGGACAGGGTTAATCTAGGAAAACTGATTTTGTATCTATGTTAAGTAATTGTACTCAGATCAAGTAGTGTTTCTAGCTTGGACTCCTATCTACTCTTTCTCTCCAGGGACTGTGCAAAATGCTCAGCATTTTGGCACCTTTGTTTGGCATCTGAATATAACATGAATGCCTTTTGAATCCATTGACTTCCTGAAAATGTGTTCCTTTAGTACACCTCCCACTTTGTATATCCCTCTGCCATCATATCACTTTTAGATTTTAGCTTTAAAAGGAGAACTAGACACAAAGCACTATTTCATAAGCAGTAGATAAACTGAAATTACTTCCAGCAGCCAGGCCAAAAAATCACAGTGAAATCCTGGACTTTACATAGTAAATTCTGAGCTGCCTGCTGTTGATCTCAAATGATCTTTTTAAAATCCATGATTGGTTTGTGTTCTAGCCAGAAGACAGGTAGGTGTAATCCTCCTGGATATTCATAGAAGCTGATATCAGAACAGTGGTCCCTTGCTTCTTCAATACAAAATGCACAGGAAGAACATTATCTATTTTGCTCTGTCTCTTATTTATGTTGGGATATGTACGTCTCCTCCGAACAGCTTCTGTTCTATTGCTCACTCATAAAACAACTCTGGATTATTGCAGCTATGTGATTACCAAGGTTTAACAGGTATCACTTCTGTCTCAAAGGTCCTGAGTGTGTACTGTGTACCTTTGCTACTCTGCTTTGATCAGCCCTGCCTGAGAAATTCTGGACACATCATGACAGAATGCCATGGAAGGTAATCTATAACTCCATGTGATGATTAGCAGGAGCAGATACAAGATGTTGTGCAAAGTACAAACAAAAACATAAAAATTATCAAAAGTTTAATTTAATTTTAGGAGCATTTGTTGTTATAATTCACTAGAAATTGAATGAAGATCTAAATAAATGAGTTTCATATGTGGCCATACTCTCTGTGGCACAGCAAGCTGCCTACTCAATGTGTTAGCCAGTCTGCTTTTTTAAAATACTTTACCTTGAACCCTCTTCCTGCCCCACAGCATTTCATTTCTCTTCAGAGAAATCTTCAACTTCAAACTCCACTGCTTCCTCACTGCAACTAAAACCTTAGAAGAGTTAATCAGCTTGTGGTTTCAAGTGTTGCATTTTGGGGGTAATTTCACTTCTCCTTGTTTCAGTGCAGGTTATTCAATGGAAAATTTCTTGGAAGTTCTTTGTCGTGGCATTTCTAGTGCTGTATGAAGCCCCTCATCCATTTACCTTTATTAGGAGGACTTTAAAGGCAAAGTAAAGATACATGCAGTGAACTTTTTATGTTCAATAACTCTTCTGGTAATAAAATACTTTCTGTCTGCTTTGGATTTTGATTGGACTTTTTAACTTCACAACTTAAAGACCAATTTTCTTGCTGCCTAGCTGAGTTTTTAAAATGAAAAGAACCGTGAAAGAAGAAAAATAAAAATTGTGGAGTTTGCAGCTACCATATGTGTTCTGTTTATAACTTTAAAATATATAATCTACATAAAGTGTGATTTTGGTTGAATTTGCATTTTTATTGTGTCTTTTTTAGTACTGAATCACTGGCAAAAAAAAAAAAAAGCTTAATTTGAAAATAAACAGATTTTATAAACATTGAAAACATTGACTTCTACTTTTTGAGGGCTGTTATTTTAATGCAGTCTGGTCTTTTTTGTTGGAAATCAAATCAATCTTTTTATTTTCTAATTAAGTCTATTGATCTCATTGGGCATTCAGTAAGGTGATGTCAGAATATCCTGGATGAGTAAGGAGTTATTATTGACCCCTTAGGCAGGATCCAGGGAGCAAATGTTGAGAATTTGAATAATTCCAATGTAGTTATACTTTGTCTTTTCAAACTCCAAGTCTTTTTCTCTCTTTAAAATTCTTATGCATTGGATACTGAAGAGGAAAAAAAAATGAGGAGTCCATTAACCTCTCCTTTTAACTGATTTGCTCTGGTTTTCTCAGTGTTTTCTGCACTGAACTACGGGTTTTGTCGGAGTAGACTGTGAGAAAACTCTAAATTCCTGGTTCCAGTTAAGAAGTGAGGTTTGTGGAAACTGCAAATCTTACATATCAACCTTCAAGTTAATCTGGTTTTTATTAAAACAAAAACCAAAATCCACTTAAAACAGAGGTTACAGTTATTGAGTAATTAATAAAGTGATACAAAGTGGCATCTACATTAATTCTACATGTTCATGAAAAGTCCCTTTAACACTTATCTTAATATACCCTGCAGAATGTAAGAATTACAATTTCATGTATCTCATAATGGAACTTAGAATGATTCTGTCGGAGCTATACATTTTTTAATACTCCCATTCCTACAGATAGTAAAAGACAAACAAGCATAACATCAGCAAGAACAAAAATTAATGAACCACTAACATAACCTTGTCTATTTGAAAATCATAAGCATATCAATGTTTATTTACATTTGTTTTGAAAGACTCAGTTTAAGGACCTGAGCCATAAAAGTTTCTATGACAGTAAAACACATAAGCGCATGTTCCACCATCCAGCTCTCCTTCTTTCTTCTTCTCTTTTGGTATTTAAAAAAATATATAGAAAATCCATAGCATTTTGTAACAAATCTCAGCTACAAAGAAGTGTAATCACTGCAGAAAGCCATCCCCTTTCAAAAAACCCACCGAAGGCCAGCACCAAAGCCTCTGCCTCTGAACTGTAAGAAAAGTAGATCATTTCTCATGAATTTACTTAAAACTTCTTGGTAAAAAAATAAAAAGTACAGAAAGAAATAGACAAATTTATCTGTCTGGCATATTCAAGTGTCTAAGTAGGCTGAATGCACTTAACCTATTTTCTTTCTAAAATTATAGTTTTTATAAAAGAACTTATTGTATATCTTTAGCGTATAGTTTAGACATTGAAATTGAAAATGTAGACAACACTTGGCTTCTACAAATATTGTTTCCATACACAGATACTGTTGTTAGATAAGCAGTTATTTTCTATAAGATTTATCTCTGATCAAAGTGTTAAAGGAAAGAAATCTAAAAAACTTATAAAGTATTGAAATCAGCTGTCTCTTTTTGTCTTAATTTCATTTTGTTTCTTTTCAGAAATACTGGATTGCCAGATGTCTGGCTCCTATTGCCTATTTTTCTTTATTAGAAAATTTTAATTAGGATTAATAAAAATGTATTCTGAAGAAGATGAATGAATTCAGTGAGAAGAAACCTATTTGCTTTAAATATGGTATAAATATCAACTTCTGTCAGTTACAATGGTTATTTAAATTAAGCTTAATATGTATCTTTCATTAAATGCTTGAGAGAGAATCTATAAACCAGAGTTAGTACACAGGAGATTAAAGACTGAGGTTTCTTCTCAATTTGCAAGATCTTAACTCCATAAGAGTGCTTGTGTTTTGCTCATTACTGTATTGCTGAATGAAGTTTAAAACCTACTGAGACACAGATTTAACAGACATTACATTTGATTCATTGCTTGATAAGGTCATATTCAATCAGATAATATGCCTCTTCATAGCTCTGCCAATTTAAGTGTAGTGCATTCTGATTGTCATACCTTTGACAGGCTAACCAGACAAGGATGAGAGTATTTCATAGAACTGTTTCTGTCATTCCATTCCCGCCTCACACTGGAGGAATCTCAGTGCTTTTCCTATTAAAAATCAGATGAAATTAATGTCAGTATGGCTGGTTTTAATGTCAAAGGTAAAAATATGGAATTCACATCTGAGAACATAAGGGACCCTGGAGCGCAGGTAGATTTTCATCAATGCTCCTGGTCAAAGGGAAAGGGTTTGCAAGGGCCAGTTGAATCTGGTGAATGAATAAGTGGTTACAGGACTGGTGCCACAGACAAGTTTCGGCTACTTAGACCATGGGACTCGCTTTGAGAAACCTTCTCTAGGGGGGGCAGATGGGATCTGTCTGTCCAAGAATGGCAAAAGCATCTTCAGTCATAGGCTTGCCAAACTGATGAAGAAAGAGAGCTTTAAACGAAAGTTGTCAGGGGAGGGGAACTCTCCTAGAACCCTACCTACTCCTAGAAGTCAGTCCTCTTGGGTGCCAATGCCAGTGAGAGAAGTCCAGAGCCTGGAGATGGATGCCAGGTCAGCAGGAGAGCACTGGAAGAGCAGCACAAAGGAATTACATCCACTCAAGCCAGTAATTCGGTTTCATTAGGGGCCCAAATTAAATGTCTCTATGCAAATGCACCCAGCATGGGGAATGAACAAGAAGAGTTAAGAGATGTACACACACCTGCAGGGCTACAATCTTACTGGTATCACGAAGACCTGGTGGGACAGTTCCTGTGATTGCTGTGTTGGCTTTGTGCGTTGGCCGGGAAATCGAACCCAAATCATGAGAGCTTTGAAATGAACATATTGAGGAAAATGCTTGGCAAAGCAAGTATAAAGTCATAAAATTAAAATTAAGTAGAATGATAGTAGAAATTTGCTTTGTAGTTGTAGTAAAATTCTAGGGGTGGAGGTTTATGTAATTTTTTTCCTTTGAGCTCTGCTTTTGCTACTTTAAGTAATTTTTGGATATGTAAATTTCGAGAAGCGAGGGTTACAATGTAGTGGGTTGAACCTGAGTTGATGGACACTCTTTTAGACTAATGATGCTTCTCACAATTTACATATTTAAAACGCGTGGAAAGGCAGGAATTTCCTTTTGTTCCAGCTCGTCTGCCGGAAGGTGGGGGGGCCTTGGAGCCTCTGGGCTCCGCCGGGCCAGGCCAGGCCAGGGCCCCTGTCCCCTCCCCTTTTCTCAATGCTGCAGCACGGACCCTGGGTCACTGGGGGGAACTATCCCAGAGCCACAGGCAGCTGGAGCCAGGCATGGACTGCCACACAGCTGGACCCATCCGGCGCGGCTTCTTGGGACTGGCGGGTGCCTCTCCTCTCCACGCGAAGCCGGCGGAGCCAGCAAGAGCCAGCAGAGCCTCCTGTCTGCAGCCAGCACGCTTCGTGCCAAACTGAAGAAGACACCCTGCAGCCAGCAGCACAAAGAGAGCAAGGCTTTCTCCACTGTAAAGCCTGAACAAGGACACTCTTCAACATGGCAGCTTCAGAGTCAGAGAGAAAGAGAAAGTGAGTCATGTGAGACGAAGCTAGACATGGCAACGGGAGAAGAGAGGGTGGTGCTGCGATTCTCGTGTGTAGCTTAAAAGTACTCCTTGCAGGCTGTGGTAAGAAACTGTAATGTCACAAACTGTTTGTCTCTTTAATCCATTTGAAGTACATGGGGGGATGGAGAATTCACATGTGCCCCGTGAAGAGTGCCTATGCCAGGCTATATAGAAGCAGTGAGAGGCTTTTAGAGACTTGTGATGAAGAAAGCCTTTGTGTTCAGGCCAAAATAAGTCATCCTTAAAAAAGATTAATAACCCCATGTGATGGCCCATGTTTGGCAGTGTGAAGGAACGGTGAGATTTTTCATGGAAGAGATGTTTTACACCACAGCAGGTTGTTTCTTTCCTGGCGGGTCTGCTGTTGGTGGCAGTTTGGGAACCATGTGAAGCAGAAGAAAACCCTTTTTTCCTTAAGCATAAGAAAGAGACTTTTCAAGAACTGCAACACTGACTAAAATCCCATGTTCTGTTATCCTTTGTGTGAGTTGGGTAAAAGGAGGGAAGTGCTGGAAGGTGGGGGGGAGCTTGCTTAATTACTTGTTATTTCTTTTTACTTTTAATTCTGTTCGTATAAAACTCTGTACCACAACTGTTTAAGTTTGAACCTGTTTTGCCTCGCAGCTCTCTAGTTTTTCTCAATATTTTCTTATTTTCCCTTTATGAAAATAACAGATTTTGTGTGCTTGACGCTTAGCTGCATTAAACCACGACAGTTGGCATGGAAGAATACAGACTCTTGAGGAAGGACAGACAGGGAAAATGAGGAGACAGTGTTGCCCTCTATGTCAATGACCAGCTGGAGTGCATGGAACTTCACCTGGAGATGCATGAGGAGCTGATCAAGGACTTATGGGTCAGGGTTAAAGGGAGGGCAGGGACAGGTGACACTATAGTGGAGGTCTACTACATGCCACCAGACCAGGAAGACCAAGCTCATGAGACCTTCTACAGACAGATAGGAGCAGCCACATTTGGAAACCTTGGTCCTCTTGGGCAACTTCAACCACCCTGATATCACCTGGTCTAGTTGAAGGTGTCCCTGCCCATAGCACAGAGGTTGGAAATAGATGATCTTCAAGGTACCTTCCAACCCAAACCATTCTATGAATCTGTGTTTCTATGATCCATTTTTGTAAAGAATTGCTGCTCGAAACAGAATTGTATCTAGATTCCAGAACTTGGAAGTAATCCCTAATGCTAACATATTTATTATTGTTCATGGTTCATGGAGCTACTTGCTCCTTCCCCAGCTTCTTTTTCTCTAAGTGGCTGATGCTTTTGTCTCTCTAACTAACTTAGTTTGCAATAAATATAGAGGATCAGAGAAAGTACATAGCCTTTTGTTCCCTATGGATATGAAAAAGCAGAAGGTATTTGTGATCTAACCCATCTGTAATGAGAAACATGTGAAACTTTCCTGTTATTCTTGCAAATGTGTTTATTGTTTAAATAGAAGTAATTATTTTTCTTCTGCTGGAAGTTTCAAGTTGAGTCAAATGTCTTTAGCATTCTGCTAGCAGATATTTTAGAATAGTGCACATATGTTCAATTGTTTTTATAAAAGAGATGGCAGGTAGTAACAGTCAGTTTCTTAAGCATGTAGATTAAGCTTCTGGAGAACGCAAGCCTATGCACCAGTATGTTAATTAAATAAGGAAATGTTCTATGAAAGCTGGTTTTAAAAATTCAGCACTTTTATTGAGCTATATCATACTATGGTGTTGAAGTGGTTTTTATTCCCCATTTTTTGGTTGACATTCTGTTGTCTCTAGAACTGTCAAAGTGTAAGTTTTGTGATCAAAATGGTTCTTTGCTTTCTTCTAAGTTTTGTGGAAATCACACTTGAATACAAAAGAACTGAATGCTTCAGTAGGTTATACAAAATGTTCTATTAATATGTTTTTCCTCACTGCAGAACTAATGAATGGATTAGGAACATTCCATTTTTAAAATAATAATAAGTTAGACTGGATACAAGGACCTAAAAGTTTTACATAGCTCTGAGGAAGAACTGTCAATTCTTTTCTGATGAAACAGGAGCAGTTCTTCATCTCTGCTTTGACTTCAAGCTGAAGAACTAAGAATACATAATTTAATTATAACATCTGCTTTGAAACAAATGTATCAAGTAGCATACAAAAAAATTTACTATTTCAGTCATAATGTCACCCATCTCAGAAAAATACCATATTCCTACATCTTCAGAGTTCATTCTATTTGAGTATGAACTCAATCGCTTGTTCAGTTCAGACTTACTTTCTAGCAGAAAAAGAACAAAGCTTATTCTTTCCTACTTTGGACATGAGGTATTTTGTGAAGTTACGCTAAAACCTACCTGCTAAGCTGGAGCAACCTCACAGGTAGCTGGGCAGACTATCCGCTGGAAAAGACAGGAATCAAAGGAATCTATTGTCCAATTTTTTGTCTTTGACACAGGCATAAAAAGTGTTTAAAAAAAAAAAAAAAAAAGAGCTCTGTTAGAATTTCTAGTTAACTCTTCTGGTATGAATTAAAATTATTACCAATTTCCATGTTTATTTCCCAGTATATTCCATCAGTAATGTTGTTCCAGAATTATTTTTCCATTGAGTAGACTCTGTCTGAGTTAAAATTAGCCTTTCTGTTCTTTTTCTGTTTTCAGAAAGCCCTTTGTACCAAGAATTACCTTTCTTCAGGACATGTTTGTTGCAGTTCCGTAGCAATAAATTTCACAACCAGGACTATTTTAGCCCACTGTGTAAATTTGGCTTTTCAGAGTATTTTCACTTATCCTAAGTTGGTAAAAGTCATTATTGCTTGTCCAAATGTCTTTAAATAGTTATTAGGCTATGTACAAATTTAAGGTGTCTCAAGACAGACATCCTCAAAGATGTAAAGGTTACTATCTACAATGAAAGTTTCACAGTAAACATAAGTCCTTTTTCAGGTTTGCCGACATTGCAGTTCAGACTCTCTAGGGACATTTCTGGCAGGGAACATGATGATTGGGGGTTTTTAGTTGTTTTGCTTTATTTTTTTGTTTTTTTCCCCCTTTAATCTTGATACTGTACAATACTGCTAAAATCAGTAATATCTGTTCAGCTTTCTCCAAATCAAAGACCAATTTAACTAGTTTTAAACTAAATATCTTGAGAAGTATATTTTCTCCTTCCATCTTTACCATTCATTTAAAATGTATGAATGTCCCCTCTGTAAATATACCTTCATAGCAAATGGAGAGAAAAATTATTCCCTTCACAGGAAATTAAATGATATTTGGAAGATTTTACAGATCATAAGAGATCCCAGACTAATGTGAAAAGAAACAAAACCAAGCAAAACAAAACAACCCCAAACATAGCCTTCTCCTCTTGCCCTCCCTGTTTATTTTTCTTTCAGAAAGATTGTTTGCATTTTGAATGCTATATAACCATGGACTACTGAAAAGCTATAGGTAAATTTTCCATGTTTTGCATCACAGTTTGCTGGTTTGTTTTACTTTAGTCTTCCTTTTTCGCTCTTTTCATTACTTAAACTACTTCATTAGCTCTTATGACCAAATTACTTTCAAACAATTATTTTTTGCTTGTTAAAGTGATTGATTTCATTTGTTATGCTTTTGTTATTTATTTATTAAATTTTTTAATGCAATTTGTTATTGTTTACTGTATGGAAAGTGCAAATAGCTCTAAAATGAAGAGATATTTTATACGTATACAGGCATTACAATTTACTTGTACGTATGAGAGGAAGAGGTTATATTAAAGGCCCTTTGTAACTGTCAGCTTCTGCTTCTTTCAGGCATTTATTACACACAACCCAGAAGGTAATCTTTGGAAGCTTCTGTGAAAGTAAAGAACTATTATTTATCTCATTAGTTTTGATTTGACTAAATTTCTGCCTTGGCAGAGGGGATTTTTATCGTACATATATAAAAATAATGGGGGTTTGTCTATGGAATGGTGGATAGATTGACTGCAAGGGATCGTTCTTGGGATATCAAATCTTGCCTCTGATCCCTCTTGTTCTATGATGTACTGACTGCCCCGTGTCCTTAGAAAAAAGTGTTTTGAGGCAGGAAAGCATAGATGCAAATATAGGAGTACAAAAATACAGGAGTTATGTTTCCTATAGGTAATACTAGGATTTTATGACAGACCCAGTGCTTTATGAAGGGTTTCTGCTGTTTGTTCAAAAGTTTGATTCAGTATTTTTACATTTCTGTCACAGGTCCCCCATCAGTTTATCATCAATGAAAAAAACACATTTCTCTAGTTCTCTCAAAGGACATCTATTTCTGAAAGGGTGCAGTTTTATTTTCCTGCCATGGACATCACTTCTGCTGGCTAATATGTACATGGGGATGGAAGTCATCCACCTCCTTCTGTCTTCCCACAGACCTCTTACAGAATTATCTTATCTAAATAGCAGCCCTGTTATTTGTATAACGTCCATGGAAAAGTTCTCAGAAATCCTAAGGGTCTACAATGGTATGAATTTCAAAGGAGTAATTATTATAAGAGAGGGTTAAAAGTGTCATCACTTTAATTCCAGATCTTATTAAATTCCAAGTTTTTCACTTGAAAGAGTGATGAAGCATATATCTCTGTACAATTCTTTTGAATCCTTCAAGAATGAATGATGCTAAAACAATTAATCAGCCTGAAACAACTTTTAAGTTTAGAACTTGAAAGTAACATATAAGTTCAAAGTACTTTTTTTTCTTTTGTCAAAGCAGCAATTAGATTTCCAGAAAAGAGAGAAAATGAAGAATGATTATAATATTTTAGGTGTCATAACCAAACCTGACATAAAAATAAATAAATAAATAAATAAATAAATAAATAGCTTCAAAAATATTGCCTTAATTTTCTAGCAAACTGAGCATACAGGCACAGAGCTGAAAGCCTGTTGTGGTCATGCAGAATCTTCTGAAATGAACTCACTTATGTAGCATCCTAAATAATGATATAAAAGCCTCTTTTTCTCTCCTACCTTCAAAGATTTTTGTTCATCTTTTTCTCAGTGCAGTAGGCTGCATTCTACTGTGTGACATGCAAAGGTTTTAGCTGGGTTCAGACTAGGAGAAAATGAACTCATTTTGCTATATGCAGTGATGCCATGATGATTTTTTGCCTTTTCTTTTATACCCCTTTTATACACCTTTTTAAAACTTTTGTATTCTTAGTGTCTTTTTAGCCTACATTCTTAGAATTATTTGTCAAGCTAGGAGACTAAAGCCTCCTAGTTAGGGATCAGTGTGCCCCAGCCCCAAGGTCCTCTCCAGAACACATTTTGTAAACTAAGACAGAACTGTCCAGGGGAAGGTTCCTCAGGGAGGGGGGCTCACTTGAGCCTCTCATTGGGGAATCTTTGATAGATATGCTAATTAGTAAGACCTATAATGTTATACTTGATCTATCGTGTGGGGTGCATTGTGGTGTGCATTGGGGTGCATTTGACTTGGACATGGTGCACCTAAGGACCTTTAAAATAAATACAGAGGTAAAATCCCTTTTTCCCTTCTAACCACGTTTGATTCTTGATTTTAAGACCAGGAAAAGGCATCAGCAGAAAAAGTTCCGAAAAAGATGGAGACAGTGAGAGAGAAAGAAAGAAGAGGTAGAGAGGGGTGAGAGCATGTAGAGGGAATCTGCTGGAAGAAACATACAAAAAATGCAAAGTGAAGCGAAGATAAATACATAGACAAGGAATTGTGATAAAAGGGAAAAAGAAGAGAGAAGCAGATTTTAATGGAAATTTTAATGAAAGAAACCCAAAGCATATTGTCTCTTAATGTATTTTATTACTGCTGGCTTTAGTCTGAATGAGTAGGGACTAAGCAATTATTTTGATCTAAATACTTAATGTGCTGTCTTTACCTGTGAAAAATAAACATGCTCACGGAAATATTGAATTGCCCTTGGCAAAAAGAAAAGAAAAGAAAAAGTAATTGCTCCTAAAGTCTGAGAATTTACATTAACTTTAGTATTTAAGGAAATCCCTGAAGCAGGCTCTGAATCCAGTGCTGTGGCAGCACTGCTCTGAGTGCCTTGCCTGTTCCAAAAACTTTTTTGTTTCATGTAGATTTTGCTCAATAAGGCTAAAGATTTATAAATATTATTGTTTTATACCCATTTTCTGGTGTTTATAATCCTGCTCCAGCTTTAGAGTTTAATTTTAAAGCCCAGTCTTGTTGCTGTTGAGATTGCTCCCTTTGGTGTCTGTGGGATAACATACCACTCCCTTCCAGGTACACTTACTCCTGCTTAGAGTACAACACAGACATAGATTTTAGACTAATGTTTAGTGCCACAACCACACATAAGTTAAACAAAGAAAATGAACATATGTTACAGAATTTTGGGGCTAAGTGACAATTCACTATCCAAGCTTAAAAAGAATTGGAGTTGGCTTTTTATTTCAGTGTTGCAACTTTTTTGGCACTTGACCAAAAGCCAGGTTATAAACATGAAGACAACTTATCAAGCAGATAATCATGTTATAGAAGAGCACAGTATCTCTTTAGGCAGATTTTTGCTTCTTCATGGCCATTCTGTAGAGCCAGTTTATACTTTGATTTTACCAAGATCTTCCACTTTATAGTTCAAATTCAATTACAAAAAAAAAAAAAAGAGATCAAGCACTATTAGATCACCGCAGAGATCAAGTACTACCATATCCTGAAAACAGACAACCAATGGCAGCTGAGAAAATCAAGAACTGCTAGTTCAAGTGTTTGGAAATTGTATTTGTAGGGCTTTGTACATACCAGCACACATACGTATAATGTTATTTATTTTTAATTCTATTTTAATGAGGGATGTAATAGAAAACTCACCAGTGCTTAAAGCAACATCTTTTTCATTGTTTTCTACTAGCTAAGCTTGACTGCTGGTGAAAAATGGTGTGGAAATGGATTGGACTAGAAAGATACATGTGCTACTCAAAATAAACTTAAGTTAGATTTATAATGACTGAGGGAGAACAGCTGCAGGCTAAAAGGATTAAAACAAACAGAAATCTCATTCTCCAAAAGTGATTATTTCAGCAGAAAATAATGCAATTCTTGTTTACTGGCTAGGAAACATGAATTTATAGCGATGATAGACATTAAAACCCCTTAGGGAGATCACTATGAAGTAAACCCCACATTTTAATTGCAAAGGAATGCAAACAGCTTACCTTGAAAAATTGCTGATATTAAACTAGTCAAATTTCATTGGAGATGAGATGTAGAGTTACAGAAAAGAACGTATTACTATTTTCAAGTGATGCCATGTTAAACATTGATGTTAGAAGGCCAATATATTTTCAAAAAATAAGAGGATCAATTTTGATCAATCTTCTAATTCATTAGTAAACACTACATTATGGATGAGAACACTGATTACTAGTGCTAGTTAACTTTCATCCCTTCATGACCCAAAATGTTGAATTACGTAGTACTAGACAAGAATTAAATGCACTAGTCACCAATCTATTTACCTGACACAGCACTGATATTTTAATAGAACTGCTTTATAGAGGTCTCCACCCTTCACTCTGATATATGTGGATTTAGAATGAAATATTTATGTAAATATCATAGAAAACTCATTCACCTCTAAGGGGATTCACTTAACAAGATGTGAAAGCAAATACACTTTACATTATACTGTCTGCATATCAATATTCCTGTTTCCTGGCAGCTGAGAAATCTGGACTCTAACTTTTGTTTTGACACAGTTCTACTATCATCCTGGGCAATCACCGGGGTCCAAATTTTCCAAATCAATCTTTAAAAATTGGGTCCCTCATCATGAATTTCTTGAAGAAGGGCACAAGATAGTTTGGACTACAAATATTACCTCAAAGTATTTATTAAAATTGTGACTATCAGTATTTTCTAAGTGTTCCTTATGCTCGAATTACTATGTAAACACTTATCTGCAGGAAAGAACAAATCCCTAATCTAAGGTCTATACATCTTTATTCATTAAATGCCAATGACTGGTTAAATTATACAGCTTCTTTAATAAAGGATAGCTCAAAGTTAAATGATGAGAAGCTAAGATAAACAGAGTGAAAAAATATCAGCCTAATGATGAGAAAGGAACAAGGATTTAATTCATTTCCCAACCCATTGAACACAAAGGAGTTACAAAAGTTGTGTTTAAAATTACCCAACTTCAGATGTCTGCACTATATATAGACAGTTGAGTCTATACTACTTATCCAAGTCTTTTTCTTACACAGCAGAAAGAAAGAGACATCTTCCAGAGATGTTATTTCACCCAGATCAGACAACCTGATTAGGAGGAGTTGACTGAAACTCTATAGATGTTTCTTTCCGTCAGTGACTACAAAAGGAAGTCAGGTGACTGGTCCTGAATTAGAAATTCACCTTTTATCTTTTAGATTTACAAAGTCAGATGAGACCAAGTGTCTTGACATGGGTAAACCCTGGACTTTTATCTCCTACAAGCTCCTCCGCCAGGGCATAGTTTGCAACACATTTCTTTTAAGAGCGTTTCAGAATTAACAAATCTAGTAAATGACAAAAGGAGAGCTGGGACAAAGAAGAGAAGAACGTTGAAAGGGCAAAATTAAAGGAGAGAAAAATGGAGAAGGATAAAGAACAAACAAAGAAACAAATGGATAGAGAGGAAGGGAAGGGAAGCAAAGAAAGAAAGAACGAAAAAAAGGAGGAAAGGAAAGAAGGAGGAAAAAGGAAAAAAGAAAAAAGAAACAAGGAAAAAAGAGAAAGTGAAAAGAAAAAAGGAAGGAATGAGAAAGGAAAAAGATAAAGCAAATATAGAAAAATTTAAACTCAGTGGAACAATAAAGAGCAAAAAGTGTTTTGTGTGCATTTAATGATTCTAAATTGCACAGTTGGCACAAAGACACTACTGTTAATAGGCACTTTGGAAATTACAGTGATAATATGCTAGATTAGGCAATGACCATTTTCTGATTATTACTAGCTCTCTGTTTAAAGTAATTACTACAAGTGACCTTAATTCCAGGGAGGACTTGGTTTACTGAAATTAAGTTTCCAGCATCAATGGCTAAACTGTCTCATATAGCTGTTAGTGTTCATACATTTATTTGTTCAGAAAAGAGAAAAAAGGAGAAGTGTCAGATAAATCTTTATCTGATGTAAATAACCACATCTTACATGTCCCCTAAGTTGATTTACACAGATTGGTCAATATGCACTGCAGTTCACCAGAAGCCAATATCCACTTTATTTACAAATTGGAAAATAAGCATGCTTGCTGCAGGGAAGAGTAAAGCATGTCTTTGATTCTTCCTTGAACAAACAAAAAAAATGAACTACATTCTTTCAAACGTAAGGGTACTGAGTCATATCGCAGTGTCATTTGCAAAAGAACCCTGAGGCTGTGGCAGGCCAGCTTATCTTACTGTTGCCAGGTTTATTACTAGCAGAGTTTTGAATGCTTAACACTTTTTGAAGGATTTCAGAATGTCAGACTCTGACTGACAGCTTTACTTGGTGACTTCCTTGCTTGTGAGTATGTGACAGTTTGACAGGTATCCTTAGGGTTCATTTAATTGTTTTATGCAAGTCTCCTTACTGAATAGCATTAATGACCATCTTACATTGTATGCATAGTAGCAGCAAACTTAAGCTGCCACATTGCATTCTATCCTAACTCCCCCATTTACTAGCTCCGGGCATTTTTGTACTTTTCTCCTCCCTCCTCCTTTAGCCAAAAAAATTATATGTAAAATAACATAATCACAGGAAAATGTAACAGATTGAAGACTAATGTTTACATGGTTTCTTATGAAATTAAAATAGCATCAAATGTTTAAAAAATGAGCAGATATTTATACTGATATGAAAGAGTTATTATGGAAACACTCTTTTAAAGGAAAATACAAGAAGAAAAGGAAATATAAGGACAGAAAGTAAGAAAAGTTTTAAGTTCTGAATAAAACATTTACATATAGTCATGACTATTAATACCATTGTTGTTGTTACTACTGTCATAGTTATTAAGATTTGTTCTCCATCAGGTTAAAAGTATACATCTATCCCCAGAGTCACTTTATTCCAGGCAAATACTGACTTTTTTTTCTCATTATGGCAGGTATGGTTCCTTTCTTAATAGTCAGAGTCCTGCAGCAGCTGCCATTGATGTGGAATGACAGATGTGATCCATAGAGTCATTAAGTAGCTAACCTGCTCTTGAAATGTTCATTAACAATTCTGAGGTTAAGAGTATGGAAACCTTACATCCATTCTGACTGGATAACACAGTGACGTTGTCTTTTGCTGTGTCTCACTTATCTTCTGTCTGCAAATTCCTTGCCATTTTTATTACAGCACTTGAGAAAGACAGGCAGACTGTAGTTTAACAACTCAGAGACTTAAACACTTCATCACAGATATATCCAAGCTATCACCTACTTTGATGAGAGAGGGAGATGAAATTAGTTCATATTTTTATATTTCTTTGATCACTCTGAAAAGAGAAACAAACTAAAACATTCAATAAAGCAAAATTTGAAAGCAAAAATATTCCTACCTCATAGGCTACAAACATCACTCATAGAAAAAGTATCTTTTGGAATGGTCACATCTGCTGTTTACCTGCAGAATATCAAACATACAGAAAGGTTAACCTTGGGTGGCCTAATAAAAACCTCCTGCTCCTCTTTGCTTAAGAACAAAGTACTTAATCAGTACTGGAATTTCATCAGTGAAACTCCTTAAAAGAAAAAGAAGTAAATTTTTCTGGGCATGGAAAGGATCTGATTTTTTTCCTCTGTTGTAAATATGATTCAGTTCCTACATCCTGGTCCACAGAATTTCTATTTCTGTGATCTACTCAGGGGGTCTGGATGCCTTTGTGAAAGCTGTGGAATGAATCACTATTTAGGAAATGTCAGATGTGCATAAAGTGATGCATTAACACTGCTGTTGGAAGTTCCCACAGGAAACTAAGAAAAAAAGGTAGGGTAATTTGCAGTTTTGGTAGCTAGGCATTGCCTAGGAGAATTTAATATTAACTTGGACTTCGTCAAATATTTCCTATGTAGCCCCAGAGTAACTGTGAAAGGAAAAGTGTCGTTTCATGAACTGCATGTTTGCTTCTTTCTAGAAAAGCAGTTTCAGATACATATTTTAAAAAATTATTATTAAGTGTTGAGTAATCACAGCTACAAATGAAATTGATGAAAATGCTCAGCATTTCTATGACTGGGGCCATGATCAAGAAAAACAGAAAATTATGTACTGGAGACACTTATCGCTCTTTCACTCAACATTGAGTGAAAAGTGAAAAGTGACTATGAAAAGTCAAGTGTCATACGCATAATAATAAAGTGATTAATAAATCTACTGTTCACAGGTTTCAAGATCAGTCTTTTACCACCTTGACCTCTGCCTACACTTATTTGAACAGCACAGAAGGCATACATCTTATTCTACTACAGTTCAGGTCCCTGCTCTGTTCTCAAAGAAGCTTAATATTTGTTATAGATAAATGGACTTGCTTGCATCTTACAGGTAAGGCTTAGAGTGGGAAGTCAGGGATAATGGTTCTTGATAAAAATTGGATGGATAGTCTCTGGGGTGAAGGCATCATTGGAATGTGGACAAAGTACAGCAATAATGATTCATTCCATTTTCTATCAGGAAAAATCACCACCAGCTATCATTATGCTGAATGTCACTATTTAATCAAAAATAGATATAAGGATTTGGGATGAAGAAAAATATTCTTATGCTACCATTCTTGAAAAGACCTTCCACCCTCTGTTCCATCCCTTGTTGTCTTTCATGGAGAAAATAAATCAATTGTATGAAAATAATAGATTATGCAGACTATTCATTATTATCATCACACTTTCAGGGCTTCACTGACAACTCCCATCTTGTGATTATGTTGTGTGGAGGTAAAAACGTCTGCTGAATTAATGACAAATCTGTTAGTGCCTTTATCCTCTGCCCTGTTTGAAATGATTAAACTCATCAAGTGTTTGCTTAATCTATTTTTCTTTTTCATATACCATGCTCACTGCCTGGGGCAAACCCATCTAATAATATTCAATTGAATAAAACCATAACTCATGATCCAATAAATTATTAAAAAACCCTGCATTGCATCAGATTCATCATTCATCTTACCATAGTGGCAGAAAGCCTACAGAATTCCTTAACAGTTCTTGCTGTGATAAATAGTTCTATTAAAATTTATGAATACAGTGGTATATATTAACACATAGTTTTTTACTGAATTATCTGTCATACCTTTTTGTTTTTTCATGCACCAACATGTTGCATTAATAATTTCACTGGTCTGCAAAACTCAGTCAGTTATCCTCATATGTTTTATTGTTTTTTATTTTTTAACTTAACCCTGAGATCACTTAAAAAATGTGGTAACAATGTGGTTCGGCATTGCTTTTGCTCATATTTTCAGTCTTAATTTCTTAAGAATTTTTAACATCTATGTCCATATGATTGATTAGTTACAAAACAAAATTAGAACGCTTGTGATATGCAATAGAAAGAATAAATAATGATTAAGTAAGTAGCTGCCATAGGACTGAAAGATAGCATAAATTATGAGATATCAGCCTAGAAGAGAGTGGAGTGAACATGAATTTTTTTCTGCCCCATATTCTTTTGATTTCATTAAATCATAGAATCATAGAATTTTTTAGGTTAGAAAGCACCTTAAAGATCATCCAGTTATCCCTCTGCCATGAGTAGTGTCACCCACTAGGTCAGGTTGCACAGGGCCCCATTCACCCTGGCCTTGAAAACTTCCAGGGATGGGGCATCTACAACTTCTCTGGGCAACCTGTTCCAGTGCTTTACCACCCTCTCAGTGAAGTAATCCATCATCGCAAGTGATATTGCCTGTCATGCACAGGTTTCAGGAAAAATACTTTCATAGCATATTGAAAAGGAAGAAATCTGCCGTTTTTAAATAAGAGAATAAAATTTGCTTATCTGAGCTGTTGCTTCACTAAAGCATTTTATTGTTTGCAGCCAGTTTTATCTGCTTCACAGAGAAAAAACTGAAAGTCTACAATGTTTCTGTTTTCAAGGTTCTGAAGTCCAAGTAAATCCCTTCTTCTCAAGACTGGATTCTTCTGAAGGCGTAATTCCAGCATGAGGTGTGGGGTGAGAAAGGAAAAAATAGGAAGATTTAAAATAGTAAGATTTTAAGCTCTCTGCATCTGTACCTGACTGTATAGTAATTTTCAGTTAAGAAATTTACACTAAGCTTTATCAATGTACAAATATATGGGAAATAAAGCCCCTAAATAATCAAGAAAAAAAAAAAGTAGGCCTGGTTTATTTTCTGAAGTGCACTACAGTGTGTTTTCTTTCGAAACACTGTGTCACTACTAATTATATCAAAATAATTTTAGTCATGTAATAATCTAAATAATACATTTTTCTTGATCATTATAACCCTCTATCAAAGCTATTTGAATGTTATTTTGTGTACACAGAAGGAACTAACTGCTTGTAGAAAGGCAAGATACAAGCTCCCATTACGTACATTTGAAACTAATGTAATACTGGGACTAAAATTGCCATTTTCCTTACACTATGTGTTTGAAAACTGTACGGCTTAGAGATATTGCATAACAGCTCAAATCTGTTTAGGATATAGATTTTGGTAAGAGTTCTTAATGCATGATCTTTGTCAAGGTATCCAAGTCCACTGTGCCCCAATGAAATTTGCAGTCTATCAAAAAGACAATAAAGTGGATTGAAAGGTAGGTTATCCTCTATCTGTGGTCATATTCTCATTTATTAAGTTTAACTTTGGGAAGAATCAGCAAATATATTCTTCACCTTTCAGGGTGCTGACCTTCAATCCTGTAAAACAATTGCCCTGATATATTTACCAGAACACTGTGCCTTACAACTTGCAAGATCCATTCAAAGCTATCAACTAATCGGACTTTAACCAAAGCATAGTTAAAGAGGGAGGTGTGGGAGGGAAATTTAAGACTTCACTGGCTTTAGATCTCAGTCACTTGGGAAAAGGGAACAGCATCTAAATTATCTCTTCTGTCTGTGTCCCAACACTACAAAATGTTGAAATCTGAATTACAAGCTGTAATGTCACGTCAGATATTTAAGGGGGTAACAGATGAATAGAAGAAAAAAAACCAAACCAAAAACAACCAACCAAAACAAAATCCAAAAAAACCCAAAACCCAACAAAAACAGGAATTATATAGAGTAGCTGTAGTTATGTCCTTTCAGAGAAGACAGAAGTGAAGATAAAAGAACTAGGATTCTATGACATTTAGATATTAATAAAACCCAAGCACTTAGCATGAATAAAACAAAAAGCAGTTTTAAATCTCTTCAGGGAAGAATAGTAAAGAAGTATAGTTGAAAAAATATTCTATAAACTCCTCTTTGTGACAGAAAACTGAAATATTATGAGAAATACTAATAGCCCTGAGAGCTCTCCTATTATGGTAGACTTCATCTTCTAAAGATACATATTCCAGAAGAAATGTTAGTAATAAAAATAGTGCTGAATGTGATAGGAGGGGAATTTTCTCTCCAAATTTGCATAGCTTCAAAGAAGAGGGTGTCACAAGGGAAACTGGAGAAGGTGTGATTTAGTGGAAGCATTAGAGAAAGGATGGGGAACTGGTTTTAGAAAAAACATCAGTGTTTCTGGGATGTGCTGGAAAAGGAAATAACCAAGAGGCAGAAAGATTACATGCAGTTTCAAAGCACTCTGTGTTTGACAAGAAAATTTTCAATATTTTAAATATCAGTGAGATAGATGCCTAAAATATTTGCTAACAATGTAATTGGAGAGATGTATTTTGTGATAATTGATGAAACAGAAATTATTTAAAATATAAAAAAAGATGGAGTGAAAGTTCAGTAGTACAAAATTCCAGGTCATGTATTTTAAACAGTACCATAAACTTCTTCTAGGAGTTTATATCCTAGAACAGCCTAAATTTGGGTATATTGCTTCATCACAGAAATGACGAACAAGTGTCTTTATGTTGTACAGTTCAGTACTGGAACAAGAAATACAATCTGACTCAAGTATGGAAGGAGGATATGACAACTTTTTTTTTTTAATCTTCTATTCAGGCAAGAAAACTGCATTTCTTTTACTAGAAATTCTGCTACTTTCTTTTAAATGCAATGAAATATTCTTCATTTATCGCTTCTCTTTTCAGGCTGCTGGGAAAGGAACATGTTGGTATACCAGTATGTAATTCCCTTTTCCTTAGCTGAATAGTCAGGACTATATCCTGCTTATACTTCCCCATCACACTAATAGGCTTCATACAGTTTTGCCACTCTTGTTCTTTGTTGATGGCTTTTTCTATGGTGTTATGCCTTCTTTATTGTTTTCTTTCTCCTTATTTTATTCTATAGCAATAAAACATGACACGTAAGACAACTACAAGCTTCAACAGAAATAACCATCTTCCCAGTGCTACCTATCTCGTTATTTCTTTTCTTAGCATTCATTCTGGCCCAATGATCTTATATTTTTTGCAACAACAGCAAATATAAGCACCTCCTGAGTGCCATACTGACTCTACTACTGCACGTGTTAGTCATTACACACACACACACACACACACAAGCATTTCAAATGTAATTTGTGTATTAGTGCATCCAATGGAAATCATTTAGAGTGCAATGTTAGGTACTAGGAAGCTGACTTTCCACAT
Organism: Struthidea cinerea; assembly: GCA_013397865.1. Taxonomy (NCBI): domain Eukaryota; kingdom Metazoa; phylum Chordata; class Aves; order Passeriformes; family Corcoracidae; genus Struthidea; species Struthidea cinerea. The sequence goes on along the minus strand of VZTI01004087.1, from coordinate 504,406 downwards.
GAGTTGATCAAGGTCTGGTACTCGCTGCCTTCATTGGGACAGCTATTAAAACAATACAATATGCAGCTATAACTAATGGAAAAGGAAACATAAGAGTTTTTTTCTTCCTTAGCCTGTCACATTTCTAAAGATGTTGCAGGGTAAAAATGCTAATAAGAAAATGAGGGGCTGCTAAACTTCAGGCAGTATTTGACTCCCACTATAATTTTATAATCTGAATAATTAAGCTGCTATTTCCCCCCGTGTTTTCCTGATCCATCTTTGTGCCCCACCCTGGTTGTTGCTGAAATACGGAGAATACAAGTATAAAAACAAGCATGTTATCATTGGAGCTTACAGGGAATAAAGAAAATGGGCGCAGGCTCTTCTAGTGGTATCCATTTACAGGATGAGAGGCAACAGACAGGTTCTTAAATACAGGAAATTTTGTTTCAAGAAGAAAAAAACCCCAAACCCAACCTTTTTTACTGTGATGGTCAAACACTGGAGCAACTAAGAGGTTGTGGAGTCTCCATCCTAAGATATATTCACAGCCCACTGGACATGGACCCTGAGCAGCCTCCTGTGGATGACTGACCTTATTCTGAACAGGGGGGTTGGACTAGATGATCCCTGAAGGTACTTTCCAGCCTCAGCAGTTCTCTGCTTCTGGGATGGTGTGTGTGTTCAGAATTGTTTCTCCTAAACAGGTGAAAATTGTGAAGCTCTGCTTCTGTATTTTATGCTTCTTTAATTAATGTCTCCTTCCTGTTACTTTTGCTAATGAGGCATAGTAGCACGGTAGCTGGCATGAGGTTCTGAAAACAAATATTAATCATGTGACATGTGGCATTATATTTAAAGGGATAAATGACACAATGTAAATAATCTCTAATTTATTAGCTAGTTTCTAGCATTCATCCAAAATCCTGACAAAATGTAAGTTATATGATTTGTTGGTGGAAATCATAATAAAAAAATTGTCATATCATAAATATGTCTGTGAGTTATTTGTAGCAAATATTTTGTGGGAATTAAACCCCTCTACTGATGAGAAAAAGGAAAAAAAACAGAGAAAAAATTGACAATACTTAATAATTGTTCTAGTTTAATAAATGTTACAGCCCCAAATTGGATAAAATAAGTTTTTCACTTTATGAGATTCCACATAGAGCAATATTTTGACTGCATTTCATTTACAAGCACAGACAGTCCTGAAGTGGCTCATTTTGCATGTCAACTCAGCTGATTTTCCATCCACACTTCATTACTTCTGCCGTACAATGTCACTTTTATGATTTTGCTTGAAGTAATAGCTATGGTTGGATAACAAGAGAAAATGGTGCTTTCCACCTCTGCTAATTATATTTTTTGCTTTGTAAAGACACCATGAATATTTTACTGTAATATTTAGCTCAATAACTTACATACAGCAATATGTATAAATTGCATGCAGGATTCTAGATAGAAATGGTCAATGCACAATATTTATTTTTATAGTTAACTGATTTTTCAAACCAAGGGAGATGTTCATTTTCAGACTACATTAGTCTCATTTATCTCCATGATGTCCTTAATGTTATAAGATGTTACAGCCACATTACCGGCTCCTTAAGGCCTGTATCAGCCTTAGCTGCTCAGGCACATTATTAGATTGTCAACATAATTCAGACATCTGATATAAAAAGAGCCAATCCACTGGCTTCAGTTCTTTGTAAATGTATTTGCCTGATTTAGTACCTTTAAATTTATCGAGTGTTCTTTTTGATTTTGGTTACACAGACACTACTTGGAGAACCTTGTTTAAGGCTGCTAAAAATACTAAGAAAGGTAGCACTTAGCACAAACTCTTGCTATTGGCACATACTGTGCTATTCTGGTACATCACTGCAAAATACCTGGATGAAGAAGAAATCTCATGGAATATTTTTGAAACGAAAATAGAGAGGTGCTTTGAGGTGACTTTGGCTAACTGATATAACTCTATTTAGAGAATTCTGATTTTTTTTCAGGAAAGTTACCCACTTTTTGTAGGATTTGATACCATAAAAGTTTTTTGAATGTGCTAGTTAATTTGTGCTTTAAAAAAGCACAAATGTTTAAAATAAAGAAAATTCAGGAGAAGTTTGGTTGTGAACGAGTAGCCAGAGAAAGGATGGATTCTTTTCAGAGTGTCATCTCTGATATAATTTTCAAATAAGTCACTTGGGCCCTCACTCTGCATAAGTAGGACAAGTATTCAGCTATTTTATTTGTTTGGGGTTTTTTAAAATTTTTTTGTTTATGCATTGAAGTACAAAAAAAAGCATTCATCACCAAAGTCCAAAGACAGAAAGATTACCAGTAGAAACCTCTGTATAACTGCATGAAGCTGAACCATGCCATCTCTGAGGCAAAGCAATGTATTTCATTGGAATTCAGTGCATTTTCACTTCTTAAAATTTCTCACTAACCTATAAATCTCACTAATAAATCAGATAATGCTAACCACAGAAAACAAAGTACATCAGCAAATTTCAGTAACTCATTTTCCAAAATATTATTCTTGTGATTTGTTCTGTATCTGTATACACACATACACAACTGCATATGTCACATGTAAGATGTACAAAACATTATTGTTAAATTTTCTCAAACAAAAACATTAGCTTTTTGTGGTCATTGTAACAGCTTTTGGAAGCAAGTTATTGAAAGTGGAGAAGCCTCACAGGCATAGCTGAATATCTGTGTATTTTGCCTAAAAATATACAAATGTACTCTTTAAAAGATTTATAAAAATTTGCTACATGTTATATATTAGGCAGAACTATATACAAATTAGTCATAATTTGTATAAGCAAAATACTTATTCACCTCCCAAACCTCATTTCCAACTACTGTAATGATGAAAAGATCAATCATGGAACAGAACTCAGTAGATACTCTAAATCCATCTAGCTTTAGCATCTGGAACTGAAGCCAGTGAGCTAATAAATGAGCTAGTTTCAGGAGAAGATGAGTGTGCCCAGAATCTTAAAAACACTGAGCAGGTACGAAGTGTAACTGGGTAAGACAAAGCAAAATCCTCTTCCAAAACCTGATTTTTTTGTGGGCTTTAGTAAAATTCTCTGTATTTTCATAATTTTCTCATGGAATCCTAGATGGAAAGTGGATACAAAAAAAACCCCAAACAAATAGCCTAAAACTTTACAAACAATAAATCAAATGTTTTGGTTAGATTTCGATCCCTTTGGCATTCTGTCCACGTACAGTATTGTGAGCAGCTTTTTGTTTGCTGCGATTTTTGGAAGGAGAGTGGGAGTATGACAATAATCATTCAAAATCTCTGCAACTTAAAAATATCTTTACTACTGATTCTGCCATCTCAACCCTTGCCAAGGGTTGAGATGGCAGAATCAGTAGTAAAGATACTGCACACCTACTCTCCTGTGCTCTTTGTCAACAGTATCAATCAGTAGTAAAGATACTGCACACCTACTATCCTGTGCTCTTTGTCAACATCTATCAAAAGCTGGCATTAGACATGCTAGCATTTCCGGTAGAAATATATGATTTTGCAAAAATTCTGATTTACTGAAGACTTTAAGTGTATTTTAATTCCTTAAAACTCAGAAACCTTTCATTTAAATGGAGGAGAAAGTATGAAGGAAGGCAGGAAAAAGGAACAGAGGGAATGAAGGGGGGAAAAAGGAAATAGATAATATGCAAAGGCACGTTTATGGCTTGGTAACCTCATATGCATATCATTGTGCTGATTTGTAATGAGCTGTCAGCTATCCGGTAATTTACTTACTGTTTTACAGGTAACATTTACTATTAAAGGAGAGAACTTAACAAACTTTTCTAATCATGCATTTTTTCCTAGAGTTGAGTGAAGAATTTTCAGATGTTAACATACTTGTGAAGGTCCAGTCTTTTACATGATGGAATACCTGCCAGGTGGGTGTGAACTCCCGTGTGTCCATTTTCACTTGTTATCTACGTCTTTGGTCAGGTTTTATTTTGTCATGCTTCTTTTACAGTGATTTTCTTTTCAAAGCAAACAAGACAAGAAAATAGATTTTTAATGTTGTCTGTCTCAGGAGCCAAACACACCATTTGATCTGAGCTAATCCAGAGAGTTTATGATGAAGTATTTACTTTTACTTTGTTTGAAACGTTAGTTTTGTGTGAAACATCACAGTCTTTTACTTAAAGTCTACCTCCCCCCTCACCAGTATATTATCATCTTACCTATGACAAAAAAGGAGAAAGTAGTTTTTCTGTATCTATTTTGGCATTTAATTTGATCAATTAAATTCATTGACAAATCTAGCGCTCTAGACCTAGTTGCAGGCATCTAAAACAAACATGATTTTTTTTTAAAAGAATATCAGTGAAAAGTTCTGTGAAGAAGAAAAGTCGTAATACCTAAAGAGGAAGATAAACCAGGGTCAGTAACAATAAAAATCCTTGCAGATTAGAGGCAGCATAACAGCTTGAACACGTTCTCAGTAGCAGGTGTTTCAACAAGAGGTGACATTTATTTGGGAGCCCATGACTCAAGAGAATGATGTTGTTAGGAATAATACACAAAAATGACTTTTTGGAAAGTATGAGATTATTGATATTGCAGATGAAGACAATAAAATCATATAGATGTCAATTTGCACTTGCTTTTCTACATTACATACAGTGTTACAGGTTCAAAGTTAAGCCCTAAGATGTCATTTCCTAATGGATTAACTCAACAAAAACCCATGTGTCTTTGTCTTTCAAAGCAAATTTAAAAACAAACACATATCATTCAGCAGGAAGAGAACTGCCTATAAAGCAATGTAAAATGCAGCTAAGGAAAAGTAATTAATCTTACCCTAGCCATTCTGCTGGCTGACTTCTCTGCAGGTGCAGAAGAAAATGCCTGTCAGGACTCTGTCCCTGGCTGCTTAATAGGTCTGAAGTGATACAGTTTTACCCAAGGGGACACGTCAATTAAAAGAGAAGTGGAAGCTTCCTTTCATGGTGAAACTGCATTGCATAGTGCCAAAACTCTCAAAATATATATTTTTTAATATCATCATTGCAATGAGTTTTCATCTTCTAATCAGATTTTTTCTCTTACAGATAGTGATGTGCAGCGTACTGAAAGTTTAGCAAGTAAACCAGAAACATCTATTCTTTGCATGATATTTTACAGCCTTGAAGATGTAAAGTAGGCTAGAGAGCTAAAAATAATACAGAAAAACCCTTATATCAGTGATAGAAGTATGTGGGATAAAAATTTTTCTCTAGATAACGCAAAAGGAGGTCCACCTGGCACTCTGCAAGATGCTGCCAATTACACTGACTTTTACATATAATTTATAAATGAAAGTTTGACCTTCACATTTTTGCAATATTAATTAAGCTTTTCCCAGGGAGAGTAAGAGAAGGTCAAATGCATGAAGAGGAAAAGAGAACATTTTTATGATGCTCAAACTCGTGAGGTAGAAAGCATTTTTTTTAGCAGGGTGGGGGACTGGTCATTGTATCAAATTATGAGAGAAAGTGGAAAATTTTTGGTGCTTTCAAGTCAGTTTGGTTCCTTTCAGAAAGAAGTGTTTTATCCAAACATGTATTAGAAGATTCAATGACAAAATAAATTGGTCACATAATATAGTTCATACTAGGCAAGAAGCAAATTAAATTACCTGATGTTCTCTCATAGATGTAGTATCTGAGGGCCTGTTAATGAGTGACATAGAAAGATTTAAAAGTTCAGAAGAGTAATTAATCACCTGCAGATAGATAAACAGGCATAAGATCACTACCATTTTAGCTACTCTAAAAGTAGTTTGACAGTTGTCCCCGACTTTCCATTACAGAAATAAAAGATTGGATAAAAGATTGGGCAGCCTTGATTTCAAAAGGAATGACATTTTAAAATGAGAAGCAATTAATGACTTCTGAATGAAGCTACAAGGGAAGTTCATAAAACTGACTGGTGAGTTTCTCTTCTCCATTAAACTTCTGCTCTGTTTTCCATGGTTAGGTATTAATGATTCAGTGCATTCAAAAATGATTAGCATTTTAGTTAATATACTTATTCCTGAATTTTCACTTCATCGGGTATTTCTTCTATATTTGAATACCATACTTTTGTAGACTGTTGTTTAAGAAACATTATTCATGTGTTTCTTCCACAGTATTCTGTCACACCTACCATAAGTTTTTAATAAATTATAGGTGTATGTAAATATTTATACAGAGAAGCTACATTTCAGAATAATTAATTGTAACTTTTATTATCAATAGCCAATAGAAATCATAGAATCATGGAATCATAAAATGGCTTGGGTTGGAAGGGGTCTTAAAGGTCATTTAATTACAACCCCCTTGCCATGGGCAGGGATGCATTTTACTAGATCAAGTTGCTAAGCACTCCATCCAAGGGTGAGAACAGATCTAATTAGAGAGTAGAGGCAGCATTAATAACAGAGTCTTAGCAAAGGCAAGGGGAGAGATGGAATCCTGACTCCTCAGTGTCTTCAGATGGTGGAAAAATCTTGGTTCTGCTGTTGTTGTTAAATTTCCCATTTGGGGACATCTTTGTAAATTGGAGGGGTTAAAATATCAAATTTTAAAATGGTTTGCACTAAATTTATGTTCTTTCAACTTACAGTTTTAGGAACTGGAATAAGGGACATCTGATAATGTAATGGCTAAATAAAATTCAGCTAACAGCTAACTGAATGGATGAAATAGAATGAAAGACATTTTTTGCTGGCAAAGCCCATTCAGTTGCCACAAATTATGGATCTGCAAGTAAAAGTGGCATTGTATGAGCAGCACAACATTCTAGTAACATTTAAGTTTTTACCAAGTGCTATATATATTTAATGTATACATATTTATTTATTTGTTTCATGTCTTCATTCAAATTTATAAAGTATTTCAAATTTCAAATTTAAATTGAATAAAGACACTGGCAGCATCGACTCTTACCAACCAAGGAAAACTGCTGCTAGTAACTGGCTTCAGTTGTCCACATGCACTGTTTTACCTCTATTCACCAACTAGCTGAATCAAAAGCTGTTAGGTTGTTCAGACAAAAACTGTCCTTGTTAAATCATGCTCATTGTCCACAGTTGTTCATGTACTGGATTGTGGCTTGTCATATACCTTATCATTTATATGCCTCTGGCTTCATAGAGGATTTATTTCATAGTCTTTCCAGGAATGGGACTGAAGTTGTCCAGTCTGCAGTTCCCTGGATCCTCTTTTTTGCCTTTGTTGAAGACACACATGAGATTTACAAGCAGTCATCAGGAACCTCCTCTGATTGCCACGATCTTTCAAAGTTAATTGAGAGTGGTCTGTCAATTGAAGTTGATCAGCTTCATCAAAACCCTCAAGTATATCCCACCTGATCCAATGAACTCTTTTATGTGAAATTTCTTCAAATAATTTCTAACTTTTTCTTTCTCCACTGTGATTAAATTCTTTGCTCTCACAGATTCTATATCTAGTCCTAAGGACCCTTGGCCCAAACTTCCCAGTAAAAATAAAGGAAAAACTCCATGCATCAGGCTTTTCTTATATTTTGTCACTATGTGTCCAACTCCAATGAGCAGTGGGACTACATTTTCCTTATCTTTCCCTTTGTTTACAGTGTATTATAGAAACCCTCACTGTCCTTCACATTCTGTGTGAGTTAAAATTCTGAGATTTGTCTTTCCTCTCTCCAATCCTATATGCTCAAGCACTCTCTCTGTATTACTCCTCGGTAGCTCATTCCTCCTTCTACCTTCTACATACATTCTTTTTGTATTTGAGCTCAGTCAGGAGATCTTTGTTCATCAGTGCTGGCCTTCTGCCATGACTGTAACTCTTTGCAAGTTGAAACAGACTGTTCTCGTGCATCAGGGGGTCAGTTTGAATATCAAGTAGTTCTCCTGGGCCTCTTTGCCCTTCAGGGCAGTCTTCTACAGGAGCCTGCCAAGCAGATTTTTAACAAGCCAATATCTGTTCTCAGTTCCAGGGATATAATTCTACTATTAGTCTTGATCACTTCTGTCACGGTTTTAAACTTCACAGTCTTGAAGTTTCTTCTGCCAAAGCTGAATTCAGCCTTCACAGCTCTGACTGTTCTTTCTATTTCATAGTAACCAGCATGGAACAGTTGGCTCATTGATCCCTGTGTCATCAACATACTCCAGAAATCTGAATCACATTACCATGTTGTCCTTTCAAACATTAGCAGTGTAGTTAAATTCCCCCACCAGTTCCAGCGCTTGTAATAATGAGGCTTCCTCCAGCTGTAACGAGGTTTGTCTACTTCCTTCTCGATCCATAACACCTGCAATGATGTCTACTGTTTTCATCTACTTTTTGATCCTTAGCCATCTCAGCTGACTCTTCACTTGTTTGCCCACGTTCAAACTCATCCTTTGCCTAGAGTGTAACCTTTCCATCCTATCTTCTCTATCTTTCCTAAAGAGCCTGAATCAAACTACAGAAATCTCCATTCACAGAATTACAGAATCATTTAGTTTGGGAAAGACCTTTAAGATCATCAAGTCCAACTCTTAACCCAGCACTGTCACGTCCACCACTAAACCATGTCCCAAAGTGCCACATTTACACTGCTGTTACATAACTCTAGGGATGATGACCCAACCACTTCCCTGGGTAGCCTGTTTCAATGCTTGATAAGACTTTCTAGGAATATTTTTTTCCCAAAATCCAATCTAAGCATCTCCTTGTGCCGCTTGAGTCCAGGGGATGGTGCTGTTCCATCATCTCTTTTTAATCTCAACAACAGCTCTGCAACTGTGCACAGGCTTCTAAGTTCTTCTTGTTGCTTCCCAAGTTTCATGACTTTGCATACAGTCATATGTGAGAGTCCCTTAGGCATGAAGCTTTCACAGCAGAAGCAGCAGAAGGGAGATCTTTCTGCATTATTCTGCGCCCTGGGGAGTACCTTCTTTTTCTCCGTGTCTCTTGGGTTAGCATTACCATCCTCAAATGAATCTAATTTAAAGCCCTCCTCACTAGGTTAGCAAGTCTGTTGGCAAAAAAAAAAAAAAAAAAAGAAGAAAAAATAAAGGTCTTGACACACTTTGCATCTTCCTCATGCCTTCTTCTCTCTAGAAGTCCTTACTTTTCAGAAATGATTCCACACTCCTAAAATACGAAATCCTGCTTCAACACCAGCCATGCAACCAGGGTTTTTGTGCAGTGCATACTTAACTAAGCTTTTGCCCTTCAGCAGCAAAACCAAGAATGCTGCCTGCGTTCTCATGCCCTTCATTACCACCCCAAGGGCCTTGATGTCATTCATGATACGCTAAAGGTCTCCCCAATAGCATCATTTGTCTCTATATGGATGAGTAACAAAGGATAATAGCTTGCAGACTGAATGATCCGCAGCAGTTTCTCTCCAACATTCTAGACCCGAGCTGTTAGCAAGCAACAAATAAGCCAAGACAACAAATCAGTTGTGTTTCCATCCCCTGCAGATGTTACTCACCAACAGCGGGCAGCCACTGCTTACATTTGGGGCCAATTGATTACACAAAAATCCTATTGCGATGGGTATGGTATGCACTATATTCTATAGATATAAGTATGCACTGTTTGCAATTGTAGTGACATTTTTGGCAAAAAGAATAGAAGATCAGGAGTCCCAGCCCATTATTTAGAACTTAGAGCTTTCAGCTTTCAGAGCTTTTTTGTTTTGTTTTACTTAAATTTGTCACCTTCCTCTGTATTTCTAATGAGACAAAACACTCAAGAAGTAGTATTGAGCTGTGGGAGCTGCCTCTTCTTCTCTGAGTTAATTGGTTGCTGTTGGACAGCTGCTCTGCAGCTCTCTCCTCTTAGTGAGCTGAATTGATTGCTGTGTCTCCTAGCAGGTAGGCACAAGCCAAGTTTCCACTTCACAGAAAACACTACAATAATTTGACTCTTTTATTGAAAGTCCCTGCAGAGATACTAGGAAATGAAAGAACTTAGAGGAAGAGTTATCCTCTCATCCTGCCTTGAATCAAGCCCGCAGGTCTGGGAAGCAGGTTGGAAGCAGCATGAGGACATTTTCATCCTCAGGCATACCCTGCATCTGTTCAGTGAGGGGAATAACTTTTGCGTGCTCTTTTAATTCTCCCAACAGGGACTTAACTATTGTTGAAGGCAGCGTATTGCAATCTTGTCCAGTGTAGGTGTCCCAACTGGGAAAAATATTCCTTATCCGTATTTTATTATAGACCTATTCCTTCTTGCATTGGATCGGAAGATTTCTGATACAGCTTCAGCCAAAGTGCAATTACTTTCCAGTTCAACACTACTTAAAGTTCTGGGCAGAGCTTTAATCCTGTCTATAGCTGCTTCAGGGCAAAGCTTTAATACTTCCCATAGTTGCTTCCATTCATATTCTTGAACATCCTTACATAGTTCTTGATTTCCACTAATTCCTGAACTCATCCAAAGAAATTAAATTAAATTAATATCTTGACCAGGAACAAGGGGATCCCTTCACTCTCTCTCCCTCATCCCTCTTCAGCCTCTTTCTCTTGTCCACCCTCTGTCATACATAATAGTGGAATTAATCAGTCATATGTCCAAAAGATGCTTCAGAGAAGTGAGTAACATGAGCAAGAAATCTGATATTTATATTTTTAATAAATTTTAAATATTATAGCATTTGAAATTTTTGGAATAAAAAAAAAAATCCAGGTTTTTTTCTCCTACTCAAAAAAATCCCCCAAAAGACAAAGTATTTAAAAAAAGGGGGACAGCTGTTGCATGAGGTCATACCACCTAAAAGAAGAAAAGCTGAGCTAAACTGATAATGACTAATCTAACTTAGGAAATTCTAGAAACTATGTTGATTAATCTAGATAGAAAAAACATTTTTGAGAAAAAAAACCCTAGATGCTTTTTAATATCTTTTTAAATCAGTGCTCTTAAAATTTACTTTTAGTAGATAAAGATATATACAGATCTGGGAGATTTGCTACTCAGAATTGTGGAAATTGAAGTACTTGGCTGAACTAGTCCTCTGTAAAAAGTCTGAACAAGAGAGAAAATATCAGATACATAACCTCTGCAAATCAAAATACCTCAGTTTTGTCCATGGAATTTTTCTACTGCATCCAAGGTAACAATCAGAAATAGAACTTGTCTGAAATAAATACATACTCAAACGAACTCTTCTACCTAGTAGTTAAAATACCTTAATGTAAGCATTACTAAAATGAAGCAGTGTGGCAAACTCAGCAATGATCAGATTTCATTTCACTTCTTCCTAAGAGCAGGGAACACTGGACACTTTTTATATAGGTTTTCCTGTCAATGAGGCTTGTTCATCTTTTCTCAGAGGTGCTTTGGAAAACAATTCCAACATACATTCCTAAGAATAAACTTAGTCTTTTTTATTTTATGAGCAATGCGTTGCCAATTTTAGACATTCTGGCAATGGTAATCCTGAATAAATTCCTAGAAAGTTTTGTGCTAGCAAATGAAGATTACAGATTTGTGTTTACTTGTCATAAATGAATCAATAAAACAGAGATGGCTGTTTAGATCAGGTAAATGGATGGCAGATGAAATCCTAGCACCCTGTAAATACTGTAATTTACCTATATGCCTACATATTCCCTGCAATAGTTCTTAAAAAGGGAAAACAGGAAGAGAATATCATCCTTAATATTACTGTCAAACAGATATAAGGAGTGACAATCAAGAAAGCAATTATCCAAATAAAGAATTAAAGCACTAACAAATTTATGTCAGGAAGTTCCAGAATGATTTCTCTGTGTCAAAACTCTTTCTGTGTTAGTGCTTTATTCATTACTAGTTTGAAATAGAAAAAGACAGCAAAAACATGAAGTAGAAATATAGCATTTTAATAGCTATAACAAAATGTGTGATGAAACTAAATGTACATGCTGAATTTCTCCTTGATACTGTATTTACAGATTCTGGGCTATTGGTATCAGTGGGAGTTTTGCTGCAGATAGAGAATTGTGTGCAGCTCGTTGTATTAGATTGATAGCAGGAGCAGACAAATGCTACTTAACCACAGGAGGTTTTGCTTGCTAGTTGAGATGGAACAGCAAAGCAAAAGCTAAAATTGGTAGATGAATTAAGTTATGAATAAATTTCAAAAATCATCTGTTCATTGCTTTTCTGTCATTCTAAATTTTATAAAACCTAGTTTCCACTAACAGGTTATTTTTTGTGGTGTTCTTATTATTTCCCACCGCACCCCCCCCAAACACCCCCACCCCATCTTCCTGCTCCCTGATCCAGTCCGTATTTCAATAAATATTAAGAAAAAAAAATTGGCTGACTATTGACACAAAAAAGGAGAGAACATCTACATTGTGGCCTATTCTGGTAACTAGCCTAGAGGAAAGTATAATTCATTAATTCCTGTAAATAGAATAAATTCATTGTTATTATTTTGTAATAAGCAATGAAAGATAATGATAAAAAATTTCACCCACATTTTATAATGCTATAAGAAATTAGAAGCTGAAAGGGTTTTCCAGAGAAGTTTACCTCAGTTGAGAGCTGAAAAACAGATCCAGATTTGGTGTTGCATTATTTTGCAGAATCACAGAACCATTTAAGTTGGAAAAGATCTCTGAGATCATTGAGTCCAGCCTTTAACTGATCACCACCTTGTCAACCAGACCACGGCACTAAGTGCTACATCCAGTCGTTTCTTAAACACGTCCAGGGATGGTGGCTCTACCACCTCCCTGGGCATTCCATTGCAATGTTTAACAACCCTTTCTATGAAGGAATTTCTCCTGATGTCCAGCCTGAACCTCCCCTGGTGCAGCTTGAGGCCATTTCCTCTCATCCTGTCACTAACTGCCTGGGAGAAGAGACTGACACCCACCTTGCTACAACCTCCTTTCAGGCTGTTCTAGAGTGATCAGGTCACCCCTGAGCCACCTCTTCACCAGGCTAAATACCCTCAGCTCCCTCAGCTGCTCTTCATACGGACTTACTCTCTAGAGCTTTTGCCACCTTCATTGTCCTTCTCTGGACTCGTTCTAGCACTTCAATGCGTTTCTTGAAGTGAGTGGGCCAAAATTGGACATCTTCATACATCAGAATTAAAAAAATAAATAAATTAAGTAAAGGAAGTGCTCAACAAATTATCTATAATCTACAACCATCAATTAGTAAGAATCAGTTCAAAGTTGACCTGTTACTGGGTTGAGTTGAGAAACAAGTTAATTGTTTGCTTGCACAAAGCTCTTAGAAGACAGACCAAGTTGCCTTTTTCACTTTGGTGTTTACCTACCTCTGTAGTGTTAAACTGCCAGACCTTACTTCCCCCATTTTCAGCTTCCTTATACAAGGATGAAGAATTAGTGGACCTGACAGTAAGTAGCTGTTGACCTTTTCCTTTCCCTGGAATCCCAACTCCAGAGGACCAAGCCAATGAAAATATTCCTATTATTTCTTTCTCTGCCTGCCCCAAGACAGGACTCTATTTTTCAGAGAGTTTGAAGTATTCTGAAGAATTGCTTCTCAAGAAAAAAGATAAAGACAGATATCAGAAATCCACCAGATGTCGACCCTTGGAAGTGTCCCTATGGTGAAAAGTCTGCTGGTAGAAAAGATTGGACACCATCCAAAATAAGCCAAATGCTGAAAAATATGGATAGTCACAGAGACAGGAAGAGGGCTTGACCAGGGTAGATGTAGGTTAGAATAATTCACTGCCAAGAGCTGAGCTTCACAACTGAAATGTCAAGTACTGCAGACAGTGCTGTTATGGGAAATTATAGTAAACTTTTAAAAAGACATATGGAAATTAAACAAATGTTAATAGATTCATCTAGCTCAGGGGAAGTCATGCTTCTTGTTTGTTTTATCATTCCGTCCACCTTTCTCACAGCTTTCCTCCTCTCACAGTTTCTGCCTTCAGGCCACAGAGTCTATAAACAGGAACAAGGTCATCAGTAAAATACAATTTAGCTCTTCTGAGAGCCTGATAATTAGTGTTTACATTATTGAAACAGAACGGGCTGAATTTATTGTTGGTGGTGTATATTCCGTGTTGACTACAACAAAGCTTCATCTGTCAACTTGCTGAAAATCCATCATCCTGGGTGAGTAAATACTAGTACTCCTGCCCCGTTATTAACTAAAACAAAATAAGTGACTCCTGGTTAAAATATATAAACAGAAAAAAACCCAAATCAAAACACAACCCCCCTGCACCCATCACTCCTTTCTTTGCTGTCTTCACTGACTGAGAGAAGCTATTATGGACTGTAATCCCCCATTTCCTCTCCCCTTTGCACCGTGCAGCACAGTATGGGGGCACAGACACCTGAGACACTAATTAACAACTGATCTCCTTTATCTTAACTCAGAAGCTTTCTCATCTTATTTTTTACCTCTGTCCTATTGAGGAAAAGGAGTTAGAGAATGACTGGTGGGTGTCTTGCAACCAGCCAAGATCATACATAACTTTATATTGTTAAATATGCAATATACACATTCCTGTATACATTACTAGGCTTAATGGACAAAGTTTCCATCCCAAAATGATATGTAAAGATACTTGAAAAATTACATGATGAGTTCTGGAGATTGTGCTGAGAATAGTTTAAGGAGAGAGAGTGTGAAAACAAAAGATAGGAGAAGGAAAAGAGGGATAAATCTGGTAAAAAACCAGGAGTAGGCTCCACCACAGCAGAAAGACAAAAACCAAAGTATGGGACCTGGGGTAGCATATTTGCCAAACCAAGGTAAAGCAAGAAAGCTGCTCTTGCTTCTTTGATTCCTCCTTAGTAGCTATACTTTTCAAGGTCACCTGACTTTACTGTCATGAATTCCAACTCCTAATAAGAACAACCTGCAAAAATCACTATTTTTGGCTAGCCCCTAACTCCCTATTTTTGGCATAAAGAGGGAAAATTCACACAATGTCCTCAGCAATATTACTGTCTGATATTCTTGCTTTCCCACACAAATAATATAAAGACTGTTTCTTAGAAAGTATTTGCAGAGTTCTTGATCTTATTTTTAAATTCGTAGGCTTTTTCCCTCAACAGTTGAATCAGAATGAGGCCGGGGCTTTCACTCCATGAATTTGGTTTCACATTACTCCCCATGCTGCATTCCTTTTCAAAACAAGAAATTTTCTTTATATCATTCTCTTCTATGAAGGAGACATTGTTATCACTAGCATTTCTGTTGAATCAGACAAGGGCCCATATGTAATAAAGTTTTAACTCGCTCTCCATATTGTGTCCCCTTACCTTACCACTTGTCCTCTTAAAATGTGCCAGCCTCAGCTACAGAAATAAGAATTAAAGTGGGAAGCCAACTAAGGTCCTTTTCTGGAAGGTAAATCAGCATTTAGAGAAATGACTAGAGAAGCTTCCAATTCTAAGTGTAGCCATTCTGAAGGGGAACAAAGAAAACCACTCTCAACTCTTAACTTACATCTTTACTATATCCAGATGGACAAAAGAAGTGTTCTGGGTCACCCTTATGTCATCTTCAAATAATGGCTTTTACACTGAAAAACAATCAGAAAACAAGAAAGATGAATATAAGCAATGAGATTTTTTGTTTTGGTTTGATTTTTTTCATATATATACTTTTACTCACTTGGAGAATCTTATCAACACTGAAGTAGGCACATAATTTAAAATGCATGCTGTACTTCAAGTTGAAACAACACTGAACACGTATGTTTTCCATGTATCAATTTTACTAGGAACTTTAATTTTAAATGAGAAGTTTTTCAGAGAGTGCTCTCATTGAACTTCAATTGAGATTTTCTTGCTAATGACTCTTTTCCCATTCCCTTCCCCTATCTACCAGTCACAGAGATCTGCTTTGCTTTTATGAGGAAAAAAAAGTATATTTTAACCCCAACCTAGTGCTTTCTCTGAAGTGCTAGAAACCCATGTGTACTTTGAAAAGATAAACCTAAGACCTGAGAAAAAGGTAAATATATGTCAAAAGAACATTAAATATACGGGTAAAAAATATCCACAGCTAGCCTGATGAAATCCCAATCAAGGGATATAGTCAACAGTCTACACTACGTGGAAAGCCACATTACAGAAATATCACACATCCCCAGTTATAACTGATAAATGTATTCAAATCCTATTCCAACACCTTTATTAAAATATAGAACTCTCAGTATCCCTCCTGTACGGCTACAGAAGGAATGCTTCTCCAAGGCTGCTGTCTGCATGTGGTTGCTGCTTCTAGAGACCCCGGTAGATATTTACCTGACTCTAACCAGTGCAAGCATCCTCAGTAGTTCAGTTTAATGATCTTCAAACAACATTCTGTTTCTACTTTAGATTCAGTTTTGGTATTTCTCTAACTCAATGGACTTTTGTTCAAAAGCTAAAGTATCCCCCTGACCGTATGCAAATGGTGGCAGAAACAAATGATCAAATGACAGATATTTTTGAAAGAACAGACCAATATGGAAAAAAAGTATGTCCTATCAAGCCCTAAAACTGTTAGACTATCTATGAAACTTCATGAACTAAGAAAGAAGAAGACAGGAAAGTCCTCTTTTCAAACATGATTTTGACCTAGTGAGAGTCTTTCTCAAAATAATGATTTTCATGTGGCTATCTGTCTTGTGAAAGAATTCTCTTTCATTGTAAAGGGAAGAGGGCAATAATATAATTAAACTAAAATTCTAATCAAATACCATCATTCTTGAGCCTTATGAGGAACTAAAATCAGAACCTTACTGGTTTACGTTTTCTTCTGAAGGTTATTTTTTTAACCCAAGCTGTACACCAAGCGCATAACACTAATACGTGGCATGTTGTTACATATTCAGCAAAGCTTTTCTAGTATGAATAAGGCTAGGACTTGCTGGCATTTAGAGAATAAACACTAGTGAAACCTATTGGGACAGACAGGAACTCTAAATAATAATTACTCAAAGGCATGATGCACTTCTCAGGCTGTACAAAAAGTTTGGGATACAGACCTTTAGCAAGCAACACCTTATTAGTAATCAGCTAGTCAGTCTTCTCTTGTCCTCAGTTACTGAACTGGAAGTAATAAATATTGATCTGTAGTCAGAGCAGGTGAGATATATTCTCAGCAAAGAAGAAATTATCGCAGATATAAAGCTGATATTCACTATTTATATGTATTTTAAGTGTCAAAAAAGATAGCATCCACTGCATTTTATTAAAATACAGAATCACAGAATCAATTAGGTTCAAGTGCCACATCCCAGCTTTCCTTAAACTCCTCCAGGGACATGACTCCATCACCTCCCTGGGTAGTCCATTCCAATATGTAATCACCTTTTCTGTGAAGAAATAATTTCTAATGTCCAACCTCAACCTCCCCTGGTGCATCTTAAGACTATGTCTTCTTGTCCTATCCCTAGTTACCTGGAGAAGAGACCAACCTCCACCTGGCTGCCACCTCCTTTCAGGCAGTCGTAGAGAGTCGTAAGGTCACCCCTGAGCCTCGTCTTCGCCAAGCTAAACATTTCCTATCTTTAACACACTTACTGCTGCAAATACATGAAGGTTCCTGAATCACTTGCAAACAATGATGGAAATGAGTGCTTAAAGAGCTCTATCTGTCTTGATGCTCACATATTGAGAACAAATTATACAAACATCAAAACCACAGAATAAATTCGAGTAGATACTTTCTTCCCTAGCTATTCTTCCAACTGGCAATGCCAAGGAAAAACTATTTCAATGTGTTCTTAGTTCTCATTCTCCTTCTCAACTTTTATCATTCGGGTTCTCATTGCAGTTCAACTGCCAAGTTTTGTGTCTTGCTTTTATACAGCCTGTGAACATTGTTGTTATTCCATGGTAATGGGGTGTTAATTTTTCAAATGCAGCTTCTCTGATGCCATAGTCACTGGGTATAGATTGCTTCAGGGACTCTTTGGATGCATATGCCTTTATCGAGTTAATGTCATCATTAGTTCTGAATGCCTCTTTAAGTGCCTTCTTGTGTTCTATTCAGGGTATTACAGATTCTTATTGTCGTCTTCTTTTGGGCAATTTTACTTTAATGCTTTGTTTGTTTGCAGTCTCCCTGATTTGTACAGGAGTTTTTGCCTCAATTTTCCTTCAAAGTGGATTCCAGTTGTGTTATTAGGTGGAGTACAAAGTGGTTTTCCATCACTTCAGACAGTTTTATACTTGCTTAATGAGGTTAGAGTTTCTGTTTCTGGGGATATGACTTGCCTTATTTAGTGGGGGTTTAGTCATGCACAGTATTCAATGACTTTGTTGGTGGAATCTTTACAATTCCCTCTGTGTGTTTGGTGTTTTTAGCAATATTATTAATTTATGACCAACTGCAGCTGTGTGATTTCATGGCTGATGTTTACAGAAAACTCTGTTTATCAAAAACTTCTTAAAAGCTGATGTACTTTATTTTTGAATAGTATTAGGCTACAGAATTCACTAAGTCCTCCATAACAAATTTTGCTTTGATTTAATTTACCTGTGCATGCATGAGTAAATATAATTTTATGGAAACAGTATGTCCAACTAGAAAGACTGTGTTTCTCCTATTACACTCTATTCCCTGGTTAAGGATCACTTTATATGTTTTAGTGCCCTCCTAATAAACTTGGATCCATTATGTTGGACTCTGTGCTTTAGATCTCTGGGTTTGTTGATCCTTGAACTGAGTGAGTTGAGATACTATAACTCCATCCCTCAAGAAAGAAAATACAACAATTTCAGCAACTGAATACTAAATTTTCTTTCTGGATGTATTAATGGATGGAAGATTAAATTTAAAAGGTTAGTAAAAAAAACCCAAATGACTATTAGTAGCCCCATTGCAGACATTTAAACTATTAGAATTTTGGAAAATTAAGGTGTCATAGAGTCCAATGCATTACAGAGGAAAATGGCCTAGTTTCCCTGTGTAGCTTCCTAAAGAAGAAGGTTTGATTCATATCCACAGGGTTGATGCTTCTGACATGGTCACCACCATTCTTGTGCCACAAAGTTAAACCAGATCTTCTCTGCTTCTCTGTGACAATGGGATTTTGGTGCTCTAAATGCTGTTTATTTTTTATCTGTTTTATCTTAGACCAGCTAAATGTATTAGCCTTCCAAAGGTAAAAATACAGTGAAGATAAAGTAAGATAGTTTTGCTTTGAGGCTAACTTCAAGTACTACAGCAGGTGATGTATCGTATCACCTGAGGTAAAAGCACAGCATTTACTGCTTTTTCTTCTTTAAAGTCATGAAGCCATGAGACTTGATAACTGTGGAGATAAATTGTTTCAGTTCTGAAATACTTCAGACAGAAAAGTCTCCCATAGCTACATTTTAAGGATTATTTCCAAGGAAAAAGGAATTTGTTGTGGTTTATGTTTCTTCATGGATTATAAACAAGTCTGAAGAGTTTTGTTTTCATTAAAGGGATGATTGGTGGAGTCCCCAGTATCAGAGACTAACTTCAAAAAAATAGAATGTTCAAGAAAAAAAACATAATTTTAATTTTCAATTCGCTATTGCAAGTCTTTGGATGTAATAGGGTCATTTTTTAAAGCCTTTCTCAGTGACTGTCAAAACAAGAAACTCCCTGAGGAAAAAAAAAGCTGTAAACGTGGGATCACTGCTGTGGAGCTTCTGAGTAGGTAGCTCAACAGACTTCCTCATGAATGGGATAATTGCATTATGGGAAGTATTCCTTGAAAGAAGCTTTGAAACCTGCATCTGAAACACAAAACAGATTTTACCTGCTCAGATTCAAGAGTTTCAATATTAGATGTCTAAAAGGCAGGACAAGACATCTTTATTGCTCTGCTTGTTTACTCAGAGGAGAGTTTCCAGGAGATAGCTCATCTCATTCCAAAAAAGCATTGTTTAGGACAGATCAGATGAATTACCTTTCATCTGGTTTTATCTACTGGCTATTAGGGAAAATTAGATTTATTTTCACCCCTAAAAAACCCACAATAATCTAACCATCTTAATTAATACTATGTGATTAATCCTGAGAGCCTCGACGAACTTGTTTACTATCTTGGAAAGAAATCCATGAACCATGCCTTGAAGAGAGGAATTATGAAGTGTATTAATGCATATATCTGGGAATAAAATATTTCATGTTTAAACAACCTTTTGTAATTCTTGAAACAAGAGAGTACAATTGTTGTGAAGATTGATCACTGCTCAATTTGTATAAGTATCACTTATGTTCTTGGGCACTCAGACTTGCAGGTATAAAAGTCTGTGATCACTCAATGCTCTGGAATCAAGTAGTGTAACTGAAAATTATTATTTCTGCATCAGAAGTCACTAATTGTTAAACTACCTTGGCAGTCTTTGAAAGACTAGTTAAGGTTAGACTGTTCTTTGGATTTTCAGCCTTTTATTCTTGAAAAATTTAGAAGACATTTTAGCAAAGTGTTGAAAGGTACTCATTCCCTTCTAGCAGTCAGAATATAGCCAGTAGTTCAACCTTTATGCAGGTTTGATTCACATGGTCTTGGAGATTTATGCTATCAAAACCCCAAAAATGAATTACCTATAAGATTTGATTGAGTGATAGTTCCTATCAATAGCAGTATTCCTCCTGATTCAGGAACTAGTATCATAGTGACTCACGAGCAGCTATATTTGGACATTACTTTAATATCTTTTAATAATTCTACTGCTCATTGTCTTCACAAAAATCCTTGATTTAAATCTTTCTGGTTTAAGAAATGCTACTAAAGATGAAAAGATATGTTGACATAAACTTCCAGTAATGAAAGATGTCATTCTGCAGAACCTTGAGGTCACTTAAAGAAACACCCATTGAAATCTGACAGAATCATATATAATAGGATAAAAAATTGAAACTACCGTGTCAATTAAAATGTTGGAGCAACGTTGCAAAACTATGAAAACATTATAAAGATAAGTGTTTACTACAGGGAACAACAGCACAAAGAGATCAATCAAGTAGAACATTAATTTTGTCTTACTTTTCATTATTATGCATGTGGGTGCCTTACAAACGTCTGGTATTTTCCAGCTTTCTTTGAGTGACAAAGGCGAAAGCAGCAATCCTACTATGGGAAGTTCAAATCTGCCTAAATTATGTGAATGCCCTTTTTTACATCAATGTGAATAAAAGCAGGTTATTCGAATGCCAGTGGTCTCATACCTTTCGGTGAAGTCTGGACAAAGTGAAGGTTTTTTTCAAGATGTCTTTTTTCCCAGACGCTCTGCATTCACCTTGGGATGTGAAAGGTACACTGGAGATATGAAGCCAAACAAGGGGGAATTTCTAGGCTTGTCATTCTTACAGGGGCTGTTGCAAAAGTGAGAGCTCTCCTGTAACAGCAGTGGCTATTATTCACAGTCTCTAACCTTTTCCTCGGGATCTATTTTAGGAAAAAATGAACATTCCTGTGCTCTGGAGTAAACTGGGTACCACTTGAAACATTCTGTTACCCTTGACAGCTACCTGGGTACCTACTTATCTTTCTTGTGTCTACAGCTGATCTTGGCTGAAAAGTAATTACAAAATCTTTATTGTTGTAGGGGGAAGAAGGAAAGAGTCTTTGCAAAAGCAAGGGAGGTGGAAGAGAAGAAAGGCTATAGTAGCTGATATGTGTCTAAATACATGTATACATAGTTATTTAGAAATTTTGCAAAGAAACAAAGAAGGAAGTAGGGAATTAAATGCAGATGGTAGGGTATAAGATAGGCAGATAGGAGTGATAAAGGATTCTTCGAGGAAAGAGAAACAGTGTATTTGGCAACAAATCAGGTAATGCTACATGAAGAGAAATCAGTGCTATAATGGAAGAATTCTGAGTAAGGAAATGGCTCAGGGCAGGTTCCATTGAGTCATAGGAAAGAATATGGTGATGAACACTGACAAAGAAATTGTCCACAGTCCTCACCTACCTCCAAGTTTCTCCTGGATAAGTATAAATATAAATAACTTATATTCTTCCTTTTCTAACTTATTTTAATGTCGTAATTATGACTTGCCACAAAAAAAGTTAATGTCTTATTATACATCATAAGAATTTGCAATTTATCACTTTCTTCCAAATAATGATTCTCAGAATAATTTCTAAATATCTTTTAATTAAAAGTTTTCAAATATTCCTCCTTTATCTTAGGACAGCTTTGCATTTGGCTTTCTAGGTAAAGAGATTTTGACAATTGATTTTGTGTACACTATCCATGTGATTTTTTTTACGTACTGATTATTAGTATTTTCCCTAGCTACATTTCAAACACTTGCATGGTTTGAATAAAAAGCATATTTTTTTTTGCCACAAGTTTTTCTGTTCTGTAATTCATTTGAAGCTTTAATTGGTTTTCATTGTTTATTTGTGTGCTAACTAAAGTAATGTGAGTAGGAAAGATTGTTCATCATAATTACATTCCATGCATCTTTATCTTGTTGGAGGTCTTGATTATTCCTTCAGAGAGAAATGCTAATTATAAATTATGGAGATTCCTCCTTACTTTTCAGAATATATCTATGAACAAAGTACCAAACAGTTTTTCTGATTATTCTTAAGAATCCTCATGGTCCAGACCATCAATCCATTTTCGTAAAACATGTGTTGCAGAAGTCAGTGATATTTGCATAAAAAGCCTTGCTGATTTCAAGGCTGATTTGCTGGCATGACAATGTTACTTGTTTCTTGAAGTGGTTTGTTTGGATGTGTATTTTTAAAAGTAAAACAAACCCTGAAGTGATATGTCCATAAAGAAGAACATCATGTTTGTATTATTGTCCTTATAATTGCTCATCATCTGGTAATGCCGCTGCTAACATAGGCAGGTTTAGACTCCAGAAAGTGCAATCCATGTTTATCTCTCATCAATAGTGATAGCTGCACCCCAGAAGACAGTATGGTATTTCAGTGGCTCACATTGGTAGAACAGCTTCATGCAATACAGAGCAAGGGTTTTGAGAAACTGCAGGTGCTGTCTGATGTACTTTTTGGAGAGCTGGAAAGATTTTTCTTCCATTTGACAATGACATACATAAAAAGTGTGGCAGCACAGCTTGAAAAAAGCTAGGTCATGCCCTTGCTCTGTATTTATCTCCACACAGTTCCTGAAGCCATTAATAAAGAGAGCACCGACAGAATTCCTGCTGAGCAGGCAGCTGGACATTTAACATAGGGCTCAAAAGTTTTGGATATATTTTGGCCATACCATTGGACACAGAAAGCGCAAACCCAGCTTTTCCTAGAGGAATGGAAAAACCCTTCAAGCAGTTGAGGAACTACTGAGAAGGCTTCTGCCATGGTGGTTATCTGTTTGTTTTCAAATGACGTTCATTACTATCACTAATGGGACCAAGTCAGTTTTAGTATTTCTTTCCTGCCAGTGACTAGTGGCATTGGACATTTTTTCATGACTCATAAACTGATGTGCTCTTTAAAGTAGGACACACTGTACACCTCTGAGTGATAATGCATTTGTGATGGATCACCCTGTTAATTCATAGAATAAGTCGGCTGAGGAATCAGTAGAGTCAAACTTCACATTAACCTCACTCTGGTTTAGGAATATCAAACACCCATCAAAACAGCAGAAGCCAGAGGTTGCCTGTTATAAGCAAAGCTGGAGAGCATGTTGAGATAAAATCAATGATTTGAACCCTATTACGCCTTAACCTGTCCTTGCCACATCATTTGTAAAATGTGATTCTTCTTAACATGAGCTCCTGTCACATTACCTAGCTTGAGTTTTCAGACAAAGACTAATAGTGAAAGCATCAATATGGATGACAAGGAGGCATTTAATGATGAATATTCTATATCAGGCATGACATGTAGTTCGTCTTACCGAAATATTTCTGAAAGTATTAAAACTGATATATCCATCGCTCATATAAGAGAATGCTAATTTAGAACAAATCTATCTCTGTCTGAACCATGGTTTTAGGTAATATTAATTAAAATGTCTTAGGAAAGTTGTGCAACCTAAACTCAAAAATGCAAACTAGGTTTTAAAAAGTTAGGCACAACAGTCATCCAGAGGCTATACAGCTTAAAAAAAATCTCAAACTTGTATTTTTCATATCCACTGGTAAAAGTTATTAAAAAAAATTGTATTTTTTTGACACATTTATTCCATGTATTTCAAAATGTCATAGTTAATGAAAACAAATATAGCAAATTTGCGGAGAATAATCCTCAACATGTGAGAGAATTGTCCAAACAAAGCAATAAAATATGGAACCGGGGTTAAAAATTTATGTCATTTTAGCAATAATGTGATAATTGGGACAAATATTCATTAGCCTGTGACCATAAAGGGACTTGAAAAGTTAAATATAACTGCAACAACAAATTAATTCTTACTGCTTTAGACTGTTAATGCCTTTTTAATTATTAATACTTTTTTGTGGAAAACAGCTTTTACATTATAGTTGACAAGGAAGCATGCCGAGATTGCAAACATAAGTAAGAATTTTTACAGTCTGTTATTACAAAATATTCAAAATACTAACGATACAGCTAATTCTAAAAAGTCACAGACAAAGGCTGAAATGTGAATGTTTAATTTAAAAGGAAGCTAAACTTTTTCCTCTTCATTAAACTGTGATTTTAGACAGATCAAACATCCTTAAGTGTTCACTGGGCTTTCTGTGTTATGCTGTTTCTCAGTCTTTATGTGGATGTAATTGCTTTTCATCTTATCACAGAATAAGCTATGTTTCCACTCAGAGTTGGTTCCCACTTAACCCAGAAAGGACTATTCTGGTTTACTACAGTATTGTTCTGCCCATGTGATATTTTGGTCTTGAGCTTTGTAACTGTTGTACGAAACTTGACTTCTCCTACCAATGTTGCACTGGTGAGCAGTAAAAGCTAATTGCTCTCCTGTTTTGATATAAAGAAAAGAAAAAAGAAGAACATTCCTGTTTCACCTTTAAAAATTATTAGTAGGCCAGCTTGACAGGCTTTTGCAAAGTAGACTGCCCATTCCTAGTGAGAAAAAAAAAAAACTTTGCTCATGTTTTTTTTTTTTTAATTATGAACAAAAATAGAACCATTTTGAAGATAAATCCATGATTCAATTACTCTAAAAAAAGGTAGCTAATCAGTAGGAAAAGTCTAAGTTTTCTCATAGAATTAGATTTTACTATATTAGCATGATTGGACCTCTTAAATTCTATTTAATTTCAGATGAAAAAATAAACTCTCATAGCCAATATTAAATAAAGTCAATAATGTAATGACAAAAAATATTCCCTCCAAAATGCACCAACTTCATTGTAGTTGCTGACAACAGCTTCATTGCATTCTTGGCTGATTTTTTTCTCTTAAAAGAATTTAAGGAAAACCATGGATGCACACATTATAGATACGGAAAAATAATAACCAATGACATGAAAAGGATAAGATGTGACTTTTTTTCTAGTGTATTTTTAAAAAGGAAGATAGAATAGATGACTATTTATACAGGATGATAAAAAGACAAATTATCAAAACAATCAATGACAAGAAGAAGAAACTATAAGAAAAATAGATAAAATTAAGACAAACAAAACACCAAAAAGTAAGCAAGAAACTTACGAAAAATTCAAATGAAGAAACAGAAGAGCTAAATCAGAAAACAAGAATGCACCCTAGGGAAAAGTGAAAACAGAAAAAAAACCCAATAGTTTTAAATTTAAAAAATTGAATTAAAAAAGTATGATAGTACAGAGTATTAAATTTAGTAGGTGCTGAATTTCAATATTTGTGCAATAAATCTTTAATTCAAGCAAATATCAAGAAAAAAGTTTCAAAAATTTGTTGATGTTTTCTGATTAGAGGAAAATTTGAATTGCAATGATCATGTTCTCACAGGTATGTATGTTTTGGATATAATGCTGGAAGGTCTTTGCATGTTTCAGAAAGTGTAAATCAGTAGTTCAATTGTACCATATGTCAAAGGAACTTTTAGTTTCAGATGTATGAATTTTCATTGAACAAACCTTTTAAAAAATCAGTGAAATTTTTTTAAAGACTGAATCATTTTAATGTTATACTAAAATATAAGAAATCACACACAAGGAAAACTATTATTTTTAAAGCAAGTATTAAGGGTATTTTCTAGAGACTGGCATGAGCCACAATGCAATCTTGTCAAATGACTTACACTGAAAAAACAATTTGCCCTTGTAAAATCTATGTGTATTTAATCACTAAAACATCTTTCTTTGGCATAAAGACAAAATGCAGGTGA
The DNA here is from genome assembly GCA_013397865.1 of Struthidea cinerea. Taxonomy (NCBI): domain Eukaryota; kingdom Metazoa; phylum Chordata; class Aves; order Passeriformes; family Corcoracidae; genus Struthidea; species Struthidea cinerea. The sequence continues at coordinate 478,244 of VZTI01004087.1, read as the reverse complement.
AACTACACTGCTAAATTTCATACAAGTTGGTGTGATTTTATACAGCTACTTTTAGAACAGCACAATGTCCCGGACTTGCAAATTCACAGCCTCACTAAGTAAAAAGCATAACACAGACATTTAGTGAAAAGTTGTAATATTCAAAAAGAATGTTAGAACATTTTTTGCTTTATTACTTAACCTCACTGTCTCCTGTTGAAACTGTAGTAGAAGGAAAAGCTGCTATTCTGGAAGACAACACTTAATGAGTGACAGTGGAGCTGACCTTGTTATTCTGATTCCTTATGTTCAAATGATCTCATGTTTTACTTTAACCAAAAGCTGGTCTTCTGAGATTGAATTTCCTAACAGACAGCCTTACATCTGAAAACTGAGGAAGTCTGTCAGTTTTCAAAACTGCTTTGAAGGGTGTGCTTTGAGGACCTCAAAGGTGCTGCAGTCTGCATTCATTCAACAGATAGAAGCACTCTGGTGAGCCTTGCATTTCAGCACCTTATCCCCCACACTGAAAGAGGATACGAATGCTTTCACAAAGAAAATCTATTTTAAACCATGGTGATGAGCAACCTACCTGGGAAAAAAATCACTCCAAAGCCTTCTTCTTCATCAATATCTTTGTCCAGAGGTAAAAAAGTCCTTAATACATGTAGATCAAAGCAAACAGTTCTTGACATTCAATCTGTCAGTGGCAGTATGGCATGTCTTGAGCTGAGGGGAAGTCAATTCCAGAAGATTTGTCAGACTCAGACTAATTTCTTGAAAGCCAGAAGTACATATGTAAAAGACCATGCAATGATTCAACACAGCAAGAGAAAGAAGGTCCCCATGACATTTTTAAAAAAGTGTTACTGCCTGAAAACCAGTGCAGAGGGAGACATGCAACATTATTTAATAGGTCTTGACCTGGAAACATTCAATATCCAATCTGTGAGTTTTGCTCTAGCCATGCAAATTCCTTCCTTTGAGAACACATGTAAATTCTTTTCTCCTAGTGATCATGCAAAAATCAGAGGAACTGATTTAATTATCTCCTGGTATAAACTATAAATGACTGGTCCCTTTATTTTGTTTTTTTTTTTTTTTGTTTTTTTTTTTGAGAGAGCATCTGTTTAGTTGAAACAAACACAAAGAGATTAACAGAGAATGACTAAAATGCCGAAAGAATTCTTCAAATTAACATTAACTGTTAACATCTCTACACAGATAAGGAGAATAAGGTTGAAGTCTACAGACCAGTGGAATGTAAATTTCTAAGTGCTGATAAAGAATCCCCACAGATGACCGAGAATCAAGTAATTTTAAGGATTAATGCAATTCTTCACAGAAAATTTTCTACAAATTCAAGATAGCATTACATAAGCTTTGTCAAAAGTATACACAAATAATTACTTTGTGTCAACTTTTTGTAATATCTGCTTACGACACTGGAGTCAATGAGGTCATGTCAGGGACAAATCAGGTCTTGAGAATATATCCAATTTGTCAGCGCTAGGGTAAATTCCTGGTTTAGAGCATTTGTATTAGGCTAAAATGTATTCCATCACTCACAAACCAGTCTTCAGCACATACCCAATTTATCAGTGTTAGGGCAAGTTCTAGGATTATAGCACTTAAGTTAAACCTAAAATACACCTCATCACTCAGACTAGACATATTCTCAAGGCAGAATTCATCCCTCATAGAACTTCATCAACATCACTGGGTTTACTGACCATGAATGAACTTGCCCTATGGTCTTACTAATGAAAATTTTAATAATCAATTGTCTTGTAACAGGTAATGCTGAGAAAGTAACCTGTTATTTGCTCAAACTAATGTTGATTGATATCACTTAGATAGAATCAACTACTGTGCTTATCCAAAATCAGAGTGACATAATCGATTTAAAATAACTCCAGTTAATAGCTTTAATCAAATAACTCAAATAGTCTTTCAGAATACTTTCCATTATGAGCTCCATCCTAGACATGAAAAATTAAATTGATTATAATTTTTGATTCCAATTAAATGTAAATATTTATTTTATTAATATGCTCATAAAAATAACAGTAACAATGAAAAGCTAAGAATAATTCAGGTCATGCTCAATATAGCTCAGCTATTTTCTTAGTAAAGAGCAAGGCAAGCAAACTAATGAATGAATTATCCCTTAAATAACTGGATTTTCTCAGATTAAGCAGTATAGCACTTTTCTAAATTTAGAAACACTTGAAAGTCACCTTCTTGATATGCTTTATTTAGCAGAACCAAGGTTAACATGGAAGCAGCTTCCTTTTGATTTGGGTTTGTTTGTTTTATCAGCGCTTTTATCAGAACTATATCAGTGTGACCTGGTAGCCAGCCTCCCAGACAGACGTAACATGCACAACACCCCCTTCCGTCGGTTGAGCTACATTTTCATCACAGGTAGGAGGTGTTCTTCTGTGAGAAAATGCCTCCTGTTGTACCAACCACCAGCCTTCATTCATTGAAGATCAGCTCAGTTCAGCCTCTTCCCTCCCTCCCTCCTTTCCTTCCTTCCTTCCTTCCTTCCTTCCTTCCTTCCTTCCATGTGAAAAAAATGATGTGAAAGCAGGCAAGCCTTATATGTTCAACATTTAGAGGCATAGCTCAAGGATAGTTTTTTGCTTATAAACTATAATTGTGTTTATTTGATTTTTCATTCATACCAGAAATACATGTGTTATAATAGATAAGCATATTTTAACAATGCAAGCTTAGACATAATTAAAGGTATACCTTGAAGTCACAAATATCAGAAATTGAGTTCCCACGGATTTCTCCAAAAGTAAAATTTGATATGCATAACAAACAAGCCTTGATTGCAGTGAACAAGTAAGTAATTGTAATTAAAGTTTGAGACACTGTAATTGTTTTGAGCTATGAAAGGAGGGAGTAAAATAATGTAAGAATTAAAATATGGCTGAGAAGATTTAATGAGAGGTTTCTCAGTCATCTAAGAAACTATTATGTAAAAACAGAAACAAGTCAGTGAAGAATCACATAGTCATTTAAAGATTGTTTTTAAGAAATTAAGTCTGGAACAAAAGGGAAAGGAAAAAGCTAGGAACACTTGAAATAAAATATAATGTTAATCAGGGAGAGTCAAAGTTTGTAGGTGTAGAGATTATATTGTAATTAGAAGATTACTTACCTTTTTTGTTTGCATATCTGTGAGTTCCCAAGTCCAAAATTGAAATGAAACAATAAACTACAACTTGGAGAAATCTGTCAGTTTTCAGTTGTGTTAATCAATTCATCTGTGTAAGGGGGTTACTTGGATAACCTAGCTACATTAAAATTTAAAAACCACACTGTGTTGTCCCATACAACTTATTTCTCACATCCCAGACCCTGAGAACCAGGATAACCAGTTATTGTTGAGCAGTGCCTGAAGCATTAAGGCTGTCTCATTGAGTTATTTCCTCAAAATGCAGTCATGAAAATAAAATATATCAACATTAAAGTAATTAACTTGAGTTTCCCCAAAAAAATATTCACAATCAGCATGTTTTCCTCTATATTATGAAAAGTAATAGAAATGATGATACTTACTAATATCTACAGCAAAATGAAAATCACTTGTAAAAAAGATGAGACATTTTTGATGAAAAACCCATGAGATTCAGTGTTTGCGAATTAACATGGAAGCCAGAAGCTAACATTTTATGCTGCTGGAAAACCCCAGGGGCAAAAAGAATATAGCAATTCTTCTTCATTTTAAGTTAAGTATATAACCTGAGGGTAACAAGCAGGGATTACTACTTGCCTGAAGTAAAAAAAAAAAACAAAAAAAACCAATCAACCAGCATGTTAAATGTCATCTCACCAATCACAAGACAGTATTGAAAATATCACTGCAAGCTGGAAAAGAAGGTGTGGTTCTTGCTGTGGAATTTCTTGTCCTATTCTTTTTAAGTGCATCAGGGAGAAGTAGATAGAAAGCCTCAGAATTATGAGTTAGTACATACAAGGAATTTCATTTCCACAGAAAGATGTGTGAAGTTGAGTCTGAAAAAAATCTTAGTGTAAAATGAAAAGAGGAAAAACTGTATTGTAAAAGAATTCAGATCTATTAAGTATAACCGATTTTTTCTTTATGCTTTTACACTCTCTGCTGAAAATCACTAAAAGAAGGAAAGGTAAAAAAACCAGAGTCGGTCAACCTTATTAAAATGTTTGCATTTAAACTACTCAGCAGTTACAGGAAGCTGAAATTTCTCTGTTGCCATTAAGGCAATATGTAAATATACATGCTGAAGTTTAGTCTCGCTTTCTAACGTACAGTAATTTGCATGAAATAACCTGGAAAGCAGTTTGCTCAGAAGTCTTCTCAATAAGATAGGAGGAAATTTTCACCATGAAATGGAAGCATTACAAGTGAATAAAAGGATTGTGATTTCTCAGCTGTGTCACCTTCATCCACAAAATGGAGCATGTATGTCTACACACCAAGGGTATTTATGCATATATGTATTTATATAGAACCATCTTTGGGAGGTTTTCAGTCATATTCAATTTTTTTCTTGATGTATAAATTTAACAGTGGTTTTTTGGGTTGATTTTTTTCTCTTTTTTTTGGCTTTGAATTTAGCTTTTCATGGAAAATCTTTCCTCTTTGATTTAGAATTACTTAAGCAGTTATTAAAGGGAACCATCAACTCAAACCCTTTGCAGTGCACCCAGTTAGATACTAAGATTAATTTGTCTGAAAACTCCAGTGGATTCCTATCGGAAAACTCCAATGGATTTCTGATTTATTACTCTTAGTCTAGCAAAGCATTAAACACAAGTTAGTCAACATCACTGCCATTATCAATGCCACCAATCAAAACTACTTTATGTTAACAGAATATTTCATGATTTTTTGAAATTACATGGAAGTGTAGGTACAGTAGGTTTTAGGTAAACAACTATTATATTAAAAGAACATTGTTCTTATTACATATAAATATCATATAAGTTATTACACCCTCTATATTGCATATTGCATTCTCTATCCTTTGTAATGTATTCCCATAACTGGAAAGGTGTACTGTGGATAAAAACAGGAAGCTTTTTAGCAGAGATCCAAGGGTTAATTTGTTATAAGATTTAGCAACAGAGGCAATGAAATATTTTTAAAAATAAAACACTTTTTTTTTTTCCCGCTGAAGCAAATTGTATGTACTAAGGTGTTTCTTCAAGGTCACAAAAGTAAAAGCTTGCTTTTTTTGAGCCTTCATATATTTAAAGAGAAAATTCTAAGAAATTCCCTAAAGGAAATAATTACTTTGGAGTCTGACCTTTATTGAATATAGTCGGAGGAGTATTTCTTCAGGGTATATTGCATTTGAGGTATTTTTCAATAGAATTAATTAAAGCCCTGTTCCAACCACATTTCTTTATTTTCTAAGCAAGTCATTTGCTGTCCAGCACAAAATCAAATAGAGTGTAAAACCAAATCAATTTGTCTGACAGTGAAATAATGAAAACTAGCAATTAATTGAGAAGATTTCGTTTTATTTATCTTAAGTAAACAACACCATGGCCATGCTGTACTAAACTGGCTAGGTAGCACATGTCCGGAAACCTCGGCTTATAGTTGAGCTAAATTGTAATGAAAAAGATTTTTTTATTATCTCTGGACACTGTTTGGAAATATTTGTGCCATTTTCTTGCATTCAGGGGTGGAGCTATCAGCATTTTAGGCACAGTTTGGAAAGTCAGATCGTTGTGGCCACATTAAGTGCAGCTTTTATACAAACATGTGAAGGCCATCATCATGCCAGACAAGAAAATTCACATAAATTCTATGAAGAACCTGTCTCTAAATAGTGGAGCTTTTCTAGCCTGGGAAGCTCTTGACTTCATAGTAAATGTAGTTCACTCTGTGTGTGTGTTTCTGTTGTTGTTTATATATATGACCATATGTAGGTATATGTATAGATATATGAATTTTAATTAATATGACAATAATTTAAATTCATATGTACAGATGTTAAAAAAGTATTAAGCATTGTTTAAATATATGTATTTTCATGTATTTTTAATTTAAATAGAGGCAAACCAAGGGAGACATAGTAATTGATACAATGGAGTAATAATTTCTAAACTTAGAGTAATTTAAAAATAGAGGAAGTCTATGACCTCTCTAAACATGTTGAAATGTTCAAATATTTTGACATCCAATGTAGTTTGCATGTACCAACATAATATATAGTCATCTGTATTGGTTTTGCATGGCCTGGTTTTTGGTAGTGGGGGGCCACAGAGGTGGCTTCTGTGAGAAGCTGCTGGAAGCTTCCACCGTGTCCAGCAGAGTCAATCTCTGATGGCTCTAAAGATGGACATGCTGCTGGCCAAAACTGGGCCAATGAGAGAGGTTGGTAACACCTCTGTGATGACATATTTAAGAAGAAAATCAAAATAAAGTGTGTGCAGTTTTTTCTAGTCAGAGAAGAGATGAGAACGTGTGAGGGAAAACAACATGGTGACACGAAGATCAGTGAAGAAGGAGGGGAAGGAGGTGCTCCAGGCACCGGAACCGAGATGCCTCTGCAGGCCAAGGTGCAGACCATGGTGAAGCAGGTTGTCCCCCTGCAGCCCATGGGTCCACGGGGGATGCAGAGATCCACCCGCAGCCTGTGGGGGAGGTGCCCGTGCCGGAGCGGGTGGATGCCTGGAGGAGGCTGTGATCCGGTGGGAGACCCGGTGGAGAGAGAGGGCCCTTGCTTCCAGGCTGGAGCAGCCTGTCCTTGGAGGACTGCAACCCGTGGAAAGAGAGACCCATGGCGCAGCATTTTGGGAGGACTGTGTGCCCGTGGGAGGGGCTCACGCTGCAGCAGGGGCGGTGTGGCTGCTGCTCCTGAGAGGGGACCCACGCCGGGGAAGATCACGGAGAACTGTCTCCCGTGGGAGGGACCCCACGGGCTCACAGGGGAAGGACTCCTCTCCCATAGCAGCGGAAGGAAATCTCGGTGATGAACTGACCAAACCCCCATGCCCTGTCTCCCTGTGCTGTCGGTGGGAAGGAGCGAGGGGCTGGGGGTGAAAGGTGTTCTGAAGGCTTATTTAACTTCTCATTATCCTCCTCTGATTCTGTTAGTTACAAATTCACTTTGAAACTTTAAGTTAAGCCTGTTTTGCTCTTGAAGTGTTTCTCCCAGTCCTTATCGCAACTCATGAGCCCTTCACTAACTTCTTTTTCTCTCCTCTGCCCAGCTATGGCAGCAGGAGGGTGAGCAAGCAACTCTCGTGGGTGCCTGGCATTGGGCCAGTGTCAAACCACGACGTCATATTAAAAAAATCCTTACAAATTTTCTTCTGAAAACTGGGTATTAACAAATGTGGACCAAATCTGGCTGCATCATAGCAGTCTTACTGTGATTTGTTTTTTGCTGCCATGAAACCTATACATCAGTGTCATTCAATCTGAGATTTTTTTCTGCCAAAAATCAGCAAGATTGTCTAGAAGTTTTTTTGTTTACTGCCTAAAAGACACGGGTGCTTGCAGTTAAATGGAAAAGATAAGTAAATACTAAAAATCAAGGTGATAAGAAAGAAAAGGTAGTTTTAGAGAAATAAAATGCTGGATAAAAATATTCAGTGCAAACTGTTGCAATCTGATACTAATACTAAAACCCACTTTGCTAAAGTTAGAAGCAGGATTGAAATAAATCTCGATCACTTTTGTTGGATCATGCAACAAATGTTCTAATCTCATGCCCTAAAGTTTTTTGTAAATATATGCAGATATAATTTCTTCTTCTATCATGAAAACATTTGACATAAAATTTTGCAAAATGTTTCTAGTCTCTGAATTGCAGGATTTTGATCAGGATCACAATTAAACTGATGAGGAGGGAATATTGGTGCATCCAGTCATGAGAAAAAAAATGTATTGCTTTTCTGGTAGTTGTATTTCATTTGCATATATAAGATCAAAAAGCTGAGCCAAAAATGGGATGAAGAAAAAATTTTCCCAAGATTAAGTTTTGAAGCCCCCCATTTTTACTCTGGAGCATGACACTGATCTTTCTTGTAAGACAGTTCATATTTCTCCAAGTGTCTCCTAGCAAGGAGATGAAGGTCTTTTCCACAATATGTAAATATATGAGAAGTATTAAAGCTTAGACCTGAAATTTAGATTAAAGAAAGAATGCCCTTGAGACAATAGCACATTTTGTCTTTTTTTTTTTTTTTTTTTTTAAATGTATTGGGGAATTCTGCCAAAATTTAGCTAATTTAAATGCCTTTGAAAAACCCCTGCTCTTCAGAAGGTGCTGCAAATGCTTCAAATTGACATTTTACACTTCAGCAATTGTAACCTCTTAAGAGTTACGTATTTCACTCATGATTCCAGAGAATGGGATCTATTCAGTTCAGGGCTTCTGGGGCTCTTTGAAACATACGGATTATTAACAGGGAGCTGATATTGTGGAGGGAGAGAGCTGCTGAAGGATTGAATCTGTTTCATTGTTTTAGGATAAGGGGACCAGGCAGGATATAGAAGACAAATAGAATAAGGAGCCTCTAAAGAATGTGGGAACCACAGGGCAATCTTGAAATGCTTTACTGTGCAAAAAGGGTAAGAGGGACAGGTAAGTACAATATGAAATTTGGGAAAAGAAACAAGGACTTGAAAGATATGAGAAAACCCTGCTTGACAGAGAACACTGTCTGGGAATGTGAATGCCAGTCCAGCATTGTAAAATCGTGGTTTCAAACAATCCTGGGATGAACAACTTGAAGTTGCAAGTGTACAAATTCAGGCTGGATGGGGCTTTGAGAAGCCTGATCTAGTGGAAGATGTCCCTGCCCATGGAAGCACGGGGTTGGAGTAGATGACCTTTAAAAGTCCCTTCCAACATGAAACCATTCTGTGGTTCTGTGAAGTGCCTAGAATTGTTGAGGTGGGAAGAAGAGACAGGGTGAGAGAAATTAAGAGGAAATGCAGCTAGGTAGCATCAGCCTGGAAAAGATTGACAGGGGAGAAAATTGTGAATGAAGGGAAGTTGGTTTTTGCTTTTTTTAAAAGTAAAATCCATAATTCCTGATTCTGGTCCTTTCTGTGTGTAGTAGGAAGCTCAAGTAACGTGTGCCCCAGGAATGTGTTGTATGTTATTAATCCTTATCACATCATTCATTGGATACGGTGTGGAGCTGTGAGATGTTGTTTAATCCATTAGCTCAGGGATCTAGAAGATCTAGAGGCTCTGGTGATAGTTTTAGAACTTAAATTATAGAATTTCAGTCTTTTATTTTTAAAAATATTTCCTTGGCTAGGGAGCCACAGAAGCATGTACAACTGTACTTTCATTTGTTCACAATATTTGTAAAGATACAACATTTTTATGGTTGAAACATTAAGCACTTATAAGTTAGAAAATGTCTGACTGTGAGTTTCCTATGCTTCATATGACCTGACCTCCCTTCCACCTTTTTGGGAGTATGGTTTCTAATTAATCACAGTGACAGCTCAGGCTCTTGTGCTTTCAAAGCAAAGTTTGAAGATATAAAAAATGAAAGCAACTATGACCTCAGTTTTATGGCATGTACACTGTATGTCTAAAGCATTAAAGCTAGCACTATGTAGAACAATACAAAATACTACAGGTGAAACAAGGGAGAATAATTACAGATGTAGCAAATGCAGTCCTTTTAATTAGCAACACAAAGCAGTCAGTAACCTCTCTCTCCTCTGCAATGCTGCTACCAGCTTTGCATACTTGACTACAGTATGAGAATAGCTGCCATGGCTTGGAGGGTAAGGAAAAGTGGCCACGGTGGTAATGACAGAGATTGCATTCAATCCTCAGCACAAATTGAGGGCTGCGTTCAGTAATGGATTTGCTGTATTCCCATACCCACAGCTTTTGTTTCATTAAGACAGTCAGAGTTTAAACCTTTTGCAATCTGATGAGAAAAAAATGTTGGCTCTCATTTCAAGAAAATGCTTAATCATGCACTAATTTTGAGTATGCTATGAAGTTCCCTAAATTTAAATACCTGCTGTGTGGAAATGAGTCAACAAAAGAACAGATGAGAATGAAGGTACTTTTTTACACATTTCAAGGACAATCAGACAATACATACAGGTCATATACAGACAAGCTTGACAATTATTCAAAGTAATAAAATTTACCAACATTTTCACAGAAAATATTTTGCCATTCCTTTCTTGTGGTGCAATTAACCTCCACTCATTTTAGATTTATAATCTCAGCACTTAGTGGATATGATTCAAAAATACCTTTCCTGTCAGCAGAGAAAAACACCTCCAGGGAGAAACTGGTATGGAAAAAAATGTATAAATTACATCTTTCTCTCTCAGGTGCATACAAGAGAGCTCAGATTTTTGGCCTTGATAAGACACCTAGACCTCAGATAGCTAAAATCTGGTGACAGGAGCCCCATTTTTAAGTCCTAAAAGAAATAGTCCCCAAGGATAGATCCGTGCTCTAGATACAGACTCTCTAAGCTGACGTCAAATTGTCACATCTAGACCTGTAAATCTGGTTCATTGATCCTTAAACTGTTTGTCAAAAATTTAGTTCAGCTCAAGATTATAAACTGGGTATGCAGGGTCACACAAACCTGAATTTTTATCTATTGAACAATAGGTTTGTGGGAAAACTTGCTGTCTGGCTGATAGTGAAATACAGATAATCCCAATTGCTGTCAGAGTTCCTGACTTTGGTCAAGACATGCAGTGTACCACTGCTGAGTCATGCGTTACACATTTAAAAGAACCTGATATTACTTCTCTGGTTGCATGAAGCCAGTATCAGCAGGTAATAGCACTGTAGCACTGTATAAACTGTGAAAATGTCTCCCTAACTAGATCTCAAAGTAAGCAGAGGGAAAAAGGGGGCATTTACAGGTAAAAACTGGTCATATGAAAAATGCGTGTGTGGTGTCTTTCTTTTTTTTTTTGTTATGAACCTATGAGGTGAGAAAATAATAAAAAAAATAATCTTTTATGTTTATGATATACATTAATGACTCACTGAAGACAATTGCACATAGATGGCCTGAAAGACCCAGATGTTCAAATCAGCCCTGTGTGCCTGTTTTGTTTCTTGTTGTAATAGATTGAATTCATCACTCAGAATTAAATTGCAGGATCTGTTATGAGATGTGAAACACACAAATAGGGAAAACAATTCAACAGGTATGTGATTAATACAGCTTTTAAACTTATTGCACTTATTCCCTCACTTTACTATTAAATGGCTATTAGAAAAAGAAGAGTGCATAAACCTCTGTTCATAGAAAAGCAAAGAAAAAATCAAATGTGTATCTGTGTGGATATAAATAATTAATCATATTTAAAACTTGTAGTTAGTGACAGCAATGAAAAACATGCTGCATGAAGTGCTATGTAATATTGTATTATTCATTATTTTTCTAAGTCAGGACTCGGGCATATGGAACACTAGAGGAATCTGTGAAGGCATGACAGCTTGTGTTTAAAACAGTCAATGATCTCAGTTTAATAAGAGAGACAGGAGACAACATAAAAAGCAAGGAAGAAAGTAGAATGGGATAATTGTACTAATAGCCACAAAGAGACATATAGGGTGGTTATTATCTAAAACTACCCAAAAAGCATACCCAGAAGACTTCTTTCTTTTAAAAAAATTTAGTTCAGTAATTCCAGTTGTGGGACATGGGAAATATTAGCTTGGTAGGGTACACTAGCAAGTGTCAAAATCTGAAGAATATACACATACACCTGGTTGCATTTCTGAATCACAGACTTCTTGAGTATATGAAAGCAATGTTATAAGTCCAAAGCCATTTTCCCAAAAATACCCATATTAATGGATTGACTGCATTGTCATCAAATTTGCAGATGACACCAAGCTGAGTGGTGTGGTTGACACACCTGAAGGACAGGATGTCATGCAGAGGAACCTGGACAAGCTCAAGAGATGGGCCCATGGGAATCTCATGACGTTCAACAAAACCAAGTGCAAGGGTCTGCACCTGGGTCAGGGCAACCCCTGGTATCAACACAGGCTGGGGGATGAAGAGATTGAGAGCAGCCCTGTTGAGGACTTGGGGTTGCTGGTGGGTGAGAGGTTGGACATGAGCCAGAAGTGTGCTCTCACAGCCTGGAGACCCAAAAGTGTCCTGGGCTGCATCCAAAGCAGCGAGGCCAACAGAGGGAGGGAGGGGATTCTGTCCCTCTGCTCTGCTCTGCTCTGCTCTGCTCTGGTGAGACCCCACCTGCAGTGCTGCATCCAGCTCTGGGGTCCCAGCACAAGAAAGACATGGACTTCTTGTAATAGTGCAGAGGAGGGCCACCAAGATGATTAGAGGAATGTAGCACCTCTTCCAAGAGGAAAGGCAAAGAAAATTTTTTTTTTTTCCTCCTGGAAAGGAGAAAGTGAACTATTAGGGTGAACTAATTGTGGCCTTCCAGCATCTGAAGGGAGCCTGCAAGAAACATGGAGACTATTGAGAAGGGCACGTAGTGACAGGACAAGAGGGAATGGCTTCACACTGAAAGAGAGTAGGTTTAGATTAGATATTAGGAAAAAAATCTTTACTGTGAGGGTGGTGAGGCACTGCAACAGGTTGCCCAGGAAAGTTATTGATTCCCCATCCCTGGAAATGTTCAAGGCCAGGCTGGATGGAGCTCTGAGCAACCTGGTCTATGGGGTGTCCATGGCAGGGTGCAGTCTGATGTTTAAGCTGCCTTCCATCCAAGCCATTCTATAAGTTTCCTAATTAATTTTTCCTGCTTTTTTTTATTATTCACCTGAGTTCACCACTTCTCAAAGCATTTAAATTTCTTTTGAAATGCAGCTCTAAAAATTCATTCAAGAATCTGGAAGTTATCTATGAATGGTCCCCTGAAGAAAAAATCTTTTCTGGAAATTTTTGTGAAGACATTTTGCATTTATTCTCCTTTGCTTTATATGCAATTTTACATGGAAAGATCATAGAATATCTTGCTCTGGAAACAACCCAAAAGAATCATCAAATTCCAGCTCCTGGCCCTGCACAGGACATCCCCAAGAGTCACAACATGTGCCGGAGAACACTATCCAAACGCTTCTTGAACTCTGTCGGGCTGGTGCTGTGACCACTTCCCTCGGGAGCCTTTTCCAGTGCCCAAATACCCTCTGGGTGAGGAGCCTTTTCCTAATATCTAATATGTAACCCAAACCTCCCCTGACACAACATCATACCATTCCCTTGGGTTGGGTCACCAGAGAGATGTTCTTGGATTTGCTTAGACTTTACAACTCTCAAAAAAAATTGGAGTTTATAATCGCAATTCTCTGAAATTCAGAAATTTGGGACTGAGCAGCAAAGGATGATATTTTCATGTTGATATAGAAAAGTGAAAATAGTATTTGAATGTATAGACTTCTAATAGCATATAGGCAAATAGTGCATCTAATATAATTTATTTGGTATTACTTAGTCTTTGCTTTAAACAAACAAGTATATATTGTTGTACTTCTTTCACTTAAAAAATGTCAAGTCTATTAAAACAGGTTTAATTAGTAGAATTGTCTGAAAGTCAGAAGCGAATGAGAAGACATTCTCTCTATCATTATTGATTACCATAATTATTTTTCTTTTAATACTATCAATGTCTCATAGTTCCCTGTTAACAGATTCTTACTTTTAGCAATTATACAGTCACTACCTGGGCTGCATGCTTTTGACAGGTCTCCCAATTTCATTCTTTTTGACAACTCTATTTAAAACTTGGATTTTGTTTGTTTGACATTTGAGTATACTCCCAGGGAAAGAAATGTTTTAAAACTGTGCAAATGACCAAAATTTTAGGGAGTCTTTATAAAACTCAGATATGTATTTATTAAATTTGAAGAGACTGTGGTATCAAAGTGTGGGGGTCGGTGATGCCTTTGTGTAGAGGCGGCCCGAATCTCCCGGTTGGCTGTAAGCCTCGTCACTCCCCTGGCATTCTCCCATTGGTCCCCATTCCCTAATCCCACCTTTCTCCTTGGCCCCAGATAAACTGGGAACCCTCGGGATCAGGTTTCAGATTTGCTTTGGAGTTCGGCTGTACAACATGGAATAAACTATCCAGCAGAATGATAAGCAAGTCTCCTTCCTGCCTCTTTGCCACCTGACAGTAACACCAAAAATGTCCCAGGTTCTGTGGGCTTGCAGGATCCCACGGAACTGGGATAAAATTACGGTGTTATCAAAGTATCTAATCGATAGAAGAGGACAGAGACTAGGTAAGATGTGATAACAGTCACTTACTAATAAGCAATAAAAATATTGTCAGGACAGTACTGCTTTGTATTGCTCTGCTTTGTTAAAATTACTTACTTCTGATAAAGCAGCTGTAAGGATTAAAAAACCCCAGACAACAAAGAGAAGTTGGCGATGAGCACTTAAGAATGAAAAGACAACTAAATGCTCCTTATTAACTCCTGTATTAATTCAGACTTGTTTTGAATTTTTAAGAAGCATCCCCATTGGGATAAACATTCAATGCAAGTAATTAAAACAGTTATTGAGCTAGAGGAGTATTCTTGGGAAGATTTAGGAAGCACAGGACTTCTTGTGACATGCTTGGGAGAATGCTTGTTGGACAAGACTTGAGCAGGGCACATGTTCAGCTGGCATTTTTTCCTTGAGTACTCAGACATACGATCTTCTACCATTTTTAAATCAAACCTGTCTTAGTATTTATTAAAGAAATAATCACAGGAATAATTATAAGATTCATAGAAACAGGCATAAGCTGTCTATCCATATCAACTTTGTACTTTACATTTTCTTCCTGAAAGTACATAAAAGCAAGATGATTAAATCAGAACCATGGATTCATAGTCACTTGATTGTATCACTAGCTGCAGAACTCATAACACAGCCTGCCTGGTTTATACTGCTGAAACAGAATCAAGATGAATATAGATAACAATGGGGAGCTGGTCTGTAAATATACAAATAAATTCGGATAAAATTATAACTCTCTCCATATATGTCAGGAAACAAACCTCTATGTGTCGCTTTCAGGGATCCAGGGGTGAACAACCCGGTGTGTTGCGGCCTTCCTAGGGAAAGCGTCCAGCCAGGGAAAGGCTTTTCCAGAGGCTTTAGCAACTTCCCTGGGTGACAGGTGATTTCAGCAAGTGTAGCAACTTCTCTGCTACGAGTGATTGCAGCTCTTGTGATTCAGCTCTTTGTGAAATCACCCCAGCAGAACTCGGGGATAGAGAGACAGGAGCCTCACATAGCAGTGCCACAGAGGTACCTTTATTGTCCAGCAGCCTCTGTGAAGGGGAAAGCAGGAACAAGAACTCCCTGTCCAGAGGCAGAAACAGGGATCTTTTTATGGGAAAGGCAGGGGCTGGGGTAGAAACCAGTTAGCCAACTGGGTACAAGGTATTACCATCAGGAAGCAAGGCATGCTGGGGGTGTTCACTTGGTCACCATAACCTCGAGGTAGGTTGCTTATCTCTGGTGCGAGTCCTTTTGGCCTCAGGTCTCTCTCCTTCAAGGGAGTGCCAAGGGCTCACAGCCCTCCACATCTATGAATTGCATTAAAAAGTGCATTCAAGACAAGTAGTGCTGAAGTGCTTCTTACAGGTAAGAAGGTTAGAGAGTCAAAATAGTTGGAGAAGAGAAAAGAAACATGTTGATTAATTAAAAATAAAACCTTAACCCATAAGCCGTAATAGCTGAAAAAGAATTGCTTTTTTTTCAGTTGATCAGAATGAAGTTCCTTGAAAATCTGTACATTGTACAAACTAGATTTCATCTCTTTTATGAAAGACTGCCAAAACTAATTTATTTTTTTATTTTCATTAAAATCTCTGTAACATTTATTCCACCAGGATTCAAAATTATATTCCCTTGATATTTTATAGTTTATAATGATATAATTTCCTGTGGAATACTTTGAATTTGCACTTCAATTAGAAATTCAAAAAATACAATTTTGGATTTTTTTCCAAAGAGGAATATTTTGTGTTTCTTTTAACTTCTAAATGAGCAGCTATTTCTGATTGAATTATTGCGAAAAATGAAGGAAATTTCCTATTTTGAAAAAATGCAAATTTTAAACAAAATTAAATCATAAGCATGAAAAGGCAATTGTTGTCGCTGCTCAGCCAGCAGCTATGATGGCTGGGGGGCCAAGGAGCCCTGAAACAGGAGAGGGCTATGGGTGGAAAGATTCTGAGGTTTAAGAACCCTAAAATCATGGTGAGAAAGGAAAAGCCTCTCCCATCAGGCTTTGTGGTGCCATGCAGACTTGGTCTGTCTGTCTGACTTGCCTCCCTGCACAGCCCCAGACCTTCCCCATTGGTTCCCTTTCCCTGGTCCAGCCTTTGTACCACATCCGTGCCCTCAGATCATTCCTGATGCTTGCCCCGCTCCTGTACATAAACCCTGGACACTGCGTGGTCCAGTCCTTTTCGTGTCTGGTCTCCCTTTGCAGCAGGATGCGATAAACCATCGTCCATGGAATACCCAAACAGGAGAGCCCTCCTGGCTCTTTGCCTCTGGAAACGCTGAGCAATCCGGCTTGAGTGTGTGTGTGTGAAGAGTCCGCGCCAACAGCCGCGCGGGTGAAAGCAGTCAGCTCGCTGGAGCGCTGCACTGCACCCACCGGGGCGATCCCTGGCCAGGGGCGTTTCAGGGAAACGCAGCTACCCTGCACGAACACGCACACAGTGCGTTAGACAATTATTACGTGAAAGTGATTAATAAAAGTTCGGTATTTTAAAAAGTAGCTTAATGGAAGTAAAATGGGGATTTATTTTCTGCATGCTAATTTTTGTCTTTAATAATTTAGCTTTCTGAAATCAGAAGAACCAAGATCAGATGAACAGTCTTCCAAAAAAGTAGTGGCTGTCTTAATGAATTTATTTGGATGAAATTGCTACAAAGCAACGTACTAAGAATTAACATAACTGCAGAAGAGAATAAGAGCATAACTTAACCAGGTCCCACAGAACAGTTTCTTTGAAGGACATCATAGCACTTGATTTAACAGCCCTTTAAAAGGTGGGATTGAACGTGCAGGTGCCAGCATTATTAGGGATGATCATTCTTTTGCTCAAGAAAATATTACTAAATATAAGACAAATTGGTAGATAAAAAATCATTAGAGAAAGTGAAACGGTGAAATAACGAACAGTGAAGTAGAGCTTCCTCTGATCGGGAACAGCATAGCAATTGTGCATTCAGGCTGGATTTTGAAGGTTATTACTGCAGCTGGGGTAAATTTTTGGCTACTGAGCCACTACTCCTCAGGGAAAAACAACTTCTCCAATGCAAAATGGCATGCAAATACCCTAATGCAGAAGCAGCTGTAACTCAACAGTCCCAGGATTTTTCTTCAGTGAGTTTCAATCCTTGATGAGATTTTCTGTATAAATATTTCTGCTAAACACTAAATAGAAATGAGTATTGCTTTCTGGTCCTTTCTCTTTTAAATAGCCTATTGCTATCAAGAATATATGTCATCTTGTCATACGATGAGTACTAGGTGACACTTAGACATGGCTCCTTAAGTCAAATTTAAAGATCACAGTTATGGTTTCACCTGACCTTAGTCTAGAATCAAGGCCAAAGCATTCCCCTGTAATAACCAATTCTCTAAATTTAATAGGCATCATTGACCTAGATAATTATTTTAACCTTCACCATAACTTAAATTCTCAACTAAACATCCATGATGCGTTTAAAATAGTCTTAACCAACACACTCAAATGAAAGTGGAATTCTCATTTTCCAGGCTTTCACATGCTGATTCTGGAAAGAATAAGGAAAAATCTTTCAGTTTTCATTTTACTGAGTGAATTTATTACCTTTGGCAAATATTTTTATTTGCATATATGTGCACTACATATTTTCCTATAAATACAATTCTACCAAGTTTATCCCAATTTAACCCTGTAGATGCCAGGGCAGTAAGGAGTTAATGCATTACTTTGCCTCAAAGACCGATGACTATTCAACTGGGCAGGTTAGAACAGGATGTGCTTGGAAAGGAAGGCAGTATAAAGCTGTGACAGCACCTTTCTGGAGCCAATTTTCTTGTTCAGGTCCATGATGACAGTACAACATCCAGCACAAGCGCAGAAGTGGCGTCAAGGAGAAGGCAAGACCAATGCGGGGTGGATTGAGACAACCTAAAGACCCTCAAAGCCCCCCAGCCCATATCTGGAAAGCTCCAGAAGAACAGACTGTGCATGCTGACTCATTTTCATGAAGAGCTAGAGAGCTAATCCCAGAGGAGAGAAAACTTACCTATAAGAAAGTCCTCACAGAACCTGTGTCACACATCCCCAGGACTTGGAACACCCTGTTAGCTGGATCGACATTGGACCCAGGACTGGTGATCCCCTTTATCTCATCTCCCTTTCATTTTTCTCTTTCTTCACACTTTCTTCCCTCCTCCTTCTTCTTCTTCTTCTTCTTCTTCTTCTTCTTCTTCTTCTAAAATGTATACCAATTTTCATGCCAGGTGAGTCGTGTGCTAATACACTTAGTGAGTTTTTCTTTTTTTAAACCCTTTTGGCTTTTGCTGTTCTTTTTCAAACCTGGGCATCTGCAAATCTTGGATGCTCCCTTCTGTGTAGGAGTGGGACACTACAAACCCATAACACAACTTTTCTGGCTTTATTGTATTTTTGGCTACCTTAATTGAGCTTCTCAAAACTAGCTGGACTGTTTTCATCACAGGGATCGGAAATGTAACTGAAATTAAATATACTGAGGTGCAGAATGCTTGAAAGGGTTAGCATGAACTGTTTTCTCCAGGATTTCACAACAGCCCCTCATACTTTGAAATGTAAATGGTAGACCAACTTTTGCATCCAAAGATTGGTTTGATCTGACAGATATTCTGAGACAGCTAAAGGTCTAGAAAAGGAATGAGACATAAATTCACATACTCTGTGTCCTCTTTTCCCCTCTGTATATAAGAAACATGTAAATATATTATATACATAATACATGTATATACAGTACATGTAAATAACCTAGAGTTTTGGGAACAAGGACTACACTCCAGTTCCTGTTACGCTGAGATGTTACTGATTCATTTTGGTGATAGGCACCTGAGTTAATAGAAAAAGAGAAGGAAAGGATTACATCATAAGGATCAAATTCCATGGCTGTCACTAGCCTAGGATTTGAAGGGGATACTAACAGTAATATGGAGGTTAAACACATTAGAACAAAACACATTCGGAAGAAAAAGATTCAGTACATTCTTGGCAGAAGGGTCCACTGCTGGCTACAGCAACATAGCGATTTAGATGCAGGTTCTGGAAGTCCTAAATGGCAGAATGAAGAAAACTGGGTGTCAGAGAAAGATTTGTTTCTTGTTTCACTTATCTGTTATTGGCTACTATTGTGTCCTGACCTGGATAGACCAAGTCAGGCTGATGAACGATTTGGGAAGAATTTGTTTTGTTTTCATGTGTAGCTTTTGTCTGATGTAAATCATCCTTAGTCTTTCTAACCCAGATATGCAGTAGACACTTGCTAACTCTCCTACATGGTAGAGGATTGGGCAGCATGGAGTAGGCAATGGGTAACGGAAGCAGAATCTTCCCCATAAAATTCTTCCATGAAGTTGGTCTTTTTAGGATTATCAAATATTAGTTTTAAAAAAACATTAAAAAAGTAAAAAAAAAAACCTCTTATCCAACTTCTTCTAAAAATACAAGGATATTTACTTTAGGAAAAAAACCCAAATCTGGGAAACTACTTTTTCTTATAAAAGCCTTCCTAGAATCTCAAGATTTTCAAGTTTTGCTATATTGAGACATAGGTTGTTTTGCAGAAAACTGGCAATCTTAAAATGTTTTGTGCCAAATATAGTAGGATTGGGGGAAAAAAAAGAAAGAGGATAGTTAAAGTTTAATGCATTATCATAATATTAGTCAATTGATGGAATTAACATTTGTGGTAATGTTAATGAACCCAGCCTGCTATGGAAATCCATGCATATATCTATTTGGTTTGAGATAAATGTTACTATTATAGCTCTCTTCACTCAGTTTTATATTTACTTTCTAAGTCCATAGCTAAACAGGGAGGCTCTAGCTAATCATTTTCTTTTGTTTACTTTGTTTTCCCTTCCTCTCCTCCCATGTTTTGATGAGAAATACTTCAAATTAACTCAGTAGATTCTAACTGTAGTGTATTTTGCTATGGGAAGGTTAATGTTAGGAGGACATTCTGTCTTGCACAGTTAAGAAAATGTCACTTGGCAGGGGAGATTAGAAAGTTTTCATCAACACATTCTAAAGAAAAGGGCCGCTCTATGTCAGTGATAGATTATTCTTCGAAAGCCAGGCAGAGTTCATTAGTTCTTGTGCCTTCAGGGCCCCATTCCAGGTTTTAGCTCTCACGTGACAATACAAATGAGGGATACACAGGGTTGTAATGACATATTTAGTCCTTGCTGTGCACAATAGCCATGCATCTGCAGCAAGTGGCAGAACGTTTGTCAGTTTAAGGAGGCTTTGTGACGCAGAGAAGACATCCTGCAGAGAAGTCATTTGGCTGAACCAACAGCTACTGGTGACTGTATTGCTCTAATGCATGTTTGAGCCATCCAAGCACAGTCTCCCATTAAGATATAAGGCAGTTTTAATTTTCAGTGAAGTTTTTATTAAATATACTTGGCCAAATTCACTGATGATTTACCTGTGCCTTTTCTGCTGCAGTTTGCTTCTTTGTTGTGTGGATTTTGTTGTTTTTTTTTCTTGTGGGGTAGGATTTTTTGGGTGGGGGGTTGTTTGTTTGTTTTTCTTATTGGATTAATTATGCTTTAAGAGAGTCCAGCTCTTTTTGCAGTTTTACTTAAGAAAAAAATAAGACGCTTGGAGTTTAATGGTGTGTAATATACCTGCCTCTGCTAGGCTTTTCAAGGTTTATGTATATATTTACTTTAAAGGTTTGATTGTAGAGTCACTTTTAACGTAACCTTTTCATAGGTTATAGCAAGGCCACCTTATACAAGTAATGCTATTGATCCCATTAAGTCTTAAAATACAGTTTGAATACATCATTGGGTTCATTCTGTCTTTGTGATATAGCTCTTAAAACAATTTTCTCAAATTTGCTAGTTTAATCCACTGTGGAGTTTTATCTCATTTGTAGAGAAATGCAATTTCTCATTCTCCAATTATTATTCTTCTGAGCTATGTTCATTTTTACCAATTCATGTATTTAAAAAAAAAAAAAATCTTAAAAAAGAATACAAGGCCACTTACTTTTCAACAACAATATAATTTTAAAGAGTTTAAAACTGTGGTTGATGGAGTTAACTAATATATAAACTATTTCTTAAACCTTCCATGCAAACACAATGATTTTGAGGTGAATTGGCACCTATATGAACTCATGCAAGGAAGGTTATTTGGCTCAGAAGTATTTAATCAACTAAATTTGCTGTTGCAAAAATCGACCAAAACCAAATACAAAAGCTAGTTAGGAGAACTAAGAAGGAAGAACTGATGTTTTTCTCTCACTGCTTTCATCTATCTTGAAAATAACCAAAACAACTTTAAAAGACTCTTCCTAATTTATATTCCCTGCTTTCAGTCTTGGAATAAAGTTATATTCCCATGGCTTCCTTTGATATTGTGAAAACTAAAAATATTTCTAAATGAAAAATGTTATTTGAAGTCCCAGGCACTGGAAATATATATATTTAGCTGAAAATTTTGAGATTATATAACATGAAGGGTAAACTTTCTAACATAAAGAGCATTGTGCTGAAATTATTGTATAGAAGCTGGTAGTAAAATAGGAAACAGATAAATAAAATAGAGAAGTTATGAAAAGGTGTTCTTTTAAAAGAAAATTGTATACTATGTATATATATTACTATGTCATGTCTGTCAGAGTATAAAGCATTCAGTTGCTT
Source organism: Struthidea cinerea (assembly GCA_013397865.1). NCBI lineage: Eukaryota > Metazoa > Chordata > Aves > Passeriformes > Corcoracidae > Struthidea > Struthidea cinerea. Next base: position 456,364 of record VZTI01004087.1, on the reverse strand, counting down.
AAAATATCACTTTCACAATGCTAATAATTGGTGTCTCAGTTTATTTGTAGTTTAAACACTTCATTATTTTTCCTGCATCCTGCTCATTATTTTGTGTAAAAGTACAATCTTCTAAAATCTAAATAATTTCTGTGTTTCAGTGACTATCCATACATCTCCAGGAAAACTCCTTTTAACATCAAAAAACACAAAATCTTCTGTTATGAGAGTAAAATAATAATTCAAAGCAAATATCAGTGCTTTATAAAAATTAAAAAAAAAAATTCAGGAACAGTCCTTCCCTATGATCTTCCTAGATAATTCTTGTCATGGTCCTAGCCTTTCTCCTTGAAACACTACATTTTTCACAGATATTCTCTTATAACTTTTCTTTCAGCCCTCAATCAAGAAAAACTATCTACAACTTGGAAGTATCAAATTCCTAAACTTAGCTCTCCAACGTCTACTTCTTACATTAAAATTTTCAATTTCTTTGTAAATCAACCTCTCCTAGTTTTTGAATCAAGCACTGAAAATGGATATATAAAACTGCAGTTAATCTAGTTAATTGTAGCTGCAACCCATATAATCATTCCCAAACTTCAGCCAGATGAAAACCATCTGGGCAAAGAAAAGTATGCAGGAAAATGACCCAGCTACTTAATTGGATTCTTAACTGTGTTTTCAATCTCCCAACAGGTTTGACACTGATACAGTTATAATGAAACATAAATAAATAAAATAAATCATAGTATTGACATTATTTTCTTTTATCTTTCCTACATTCATCAGTGTAAATTTGAAATCAAAATTTGAAACACAGGAGAAAGAATGAAAGAACGAAGGAACAAAAGAAAGAAAAAAGAAAATCAAGGTGTGTTAAGAAAAGTTCAGTTTGTACCAGAAGAGTGTGACAATGATTCTCTCAGATCCAACTCTGTGATGTCTCACAAGATAGCCATGGCAAAATGTCCTAACTGCACAAATTGCTAGTTTAACAAAGCTTACTCAGAGCTAATCTGGCAGGCTGGGTACACAAGGGAACATTAGTACTTTTTCTGTGATGCTCTATCTGTGCTATCTCTTACTGACATGTTTTTATTGAGTGACAGAAAATTATTAGTAGGATTGCAATCATTCAGGTTTTTTTTCCTTACATTTTACCTTTTGTTACCTTGAATCTTATATTGTTCTGACTTGGCTTACCAGGACCCATTTTTGCTTCAATAGAGCATCTGGAACATTCTTACTTTTCACAGCAAATACACTTTCCTTCCTCTTTGATGCTTCTGGTGTCTTTTTAAGATTTAATTTCATATGAATAAAGTGCTGGTGGTGGGGACAGTTAAGACCTATATTTAATTTTTCTCAATTACTTTTAGTTTCTGCCCAGTTCTAATTAACTAAAATATTAAACTTTTTTTTTTTTCTGAAATGAAAAATGTAGGAGCTGATTAAAATTCTCATGATCAGGATATTAATCCAGATAAAAATTATAATTACTTGTAATTGTATCTTATTTATGCACAACCAGTGCAGTGAAAACTTGGTTTAAAATCAGGAATATGTCCTGATTTCTGCTGCATCTGATGAAAGAAGCAAAATTTCTCAGGTAAGTGTTCTATATATAAAAAGCTATATTCCTAATTGCACATACTTTAAAATAAATGAATTTAAGGTGTCTCTCATTCACACTTCAATCTGTTAATGTTTTGTGCATCACTTCTCAGCCCAGCTTCTCTTATTATCACCTGCTACCATGATAGCATTTCCACCTGCAGTTTATGGCTGTAAATAGGCTTATCCTGTGATGTCCCCTAGCTACACTGCTGGGAAAAAAAAACAGTTTTAAGGTTTTTTTACTTCATCAATAATACAAAATCCCATACTACATAGTTTATCTCTAGTGGAATAACTTAATGTCTGAAATAATGGCATTTAGTTCATTGTTTAGTTCCTGATTCAGCAGATCTCTGAACTCTACAGCTGCTGGAATTGCCTTGCCAGTGGGAACAGGCAGGAAACTTTACAGACAACTTAAAGTTAAGAGTGGGAGCATCATTAAAGAACTATCTAGAACTCTTGATTCCATAGAACCAGAGTTTTCCTTCAGATATTTGCTCTTCAAATTGTGCTAGACAGAAACTAATAGAAAGAAAAAGATGATCTTCAACAGTTATAAGTGCTGAGCAAGATTTAAGAACCTGTTTGTAGGGGGGTACCTAATGCAGCATTTAGCCTTACACCCTTTTGTGCCCTCTGACATTCAGTAAAGTCTAAATATCACCAGAATGAGTATTTTGCTAAGTAATTTCCTTTTCCTTTTTAAAAGTCAGGAGAGAGAAACTAATGGCAGACGATTCTTTTTTTTTGCTTTGTCTCTTAATGGTTGTTTCTATGTCATTGTCAACACAGAGAAGAATCTAGGTTTCTGTGTTCAGGATGCAAGTTTATGATCATTTCAAGAAAAATGAGGCACTAATTCCTTGATATTCTTAAAGACAGTTCTATTTTTCTTTAAAAAGCAGTATATATTTAAAATAGCATTTCTTCATAGTAATAATATTTTCAAGCAATGAAAAACATTTTTCATCTTGGAGAAAACAGCAATATTTTCTTCCATGGAAACTGCTGCAATTATAGTGATGCCATGCTGACTCAGCTACAGTAGTATTTCTAGAAGATGTGACTTTCAGAAAATTTTCCTTCTTGCCAAGTTTTATGAGCTGTGGAAGATGGAGAGGTACCATGCACTGAAGAACACCACACTGAAGTACGTGCACATATATGTATATGTATAAAGGAAAAACAACATGAGAGCAAAGTAAGAATTTTGACCAAGGAACTAAAACATGTATTGCTCTAGGGAAAAAGAGGAGAATAACCTCTTGAGCAAAACATGCGGTTAGAATCCAGAATATGCATGCATGTATACAGGAGAGAAAAAAATTGTCTTAGAGGAAAATGCAAACTCTTTTGCCCTAGTGAAACACTTACACCTTTAAAATTTTTAACTTTTTAATTTGGTAGAAAACTAAGTATTTTACTTTTTAATTCAATGGATAATGTGATAAAGAAGTATTTCTGCCACTACAAAATCAGACACGACTGATAAGATACTGTATTATTAATTCAGAGGTCTCTTTTCAAAAAGCCCTACTACAATAGAAATTGAACTTTCATCTATGATAAGCCAAGTGAGTAACCAACAATCATGTATAATGAATACACAACCTTGCACTGCTGGAACTTTCACAATTTGTACCAAATTATTTAACTATACATTAGACTAGATAATCATTACAAGAGACATAATTTAGTTTTGCAGTTCTGATATTCAAGAGAATAAAAAAACTGACTGTTGAGTTGCTTATCAGACTGCAAGATTAAGATATAAACACTCAAGAAAAAATGTTGACATTATAGTCAGAGCATAATGGAGATTCCACTTTAAATTTCTATTCCAAATTTAGTTTCAAAGACAATTTTTTAAGTTACATACTTCTCTTTTTGAGTGAAGTTGTGGATAGCTAATGAATATTTGAACAGAATATTTTCACTGAAGTTCATCTTGACCCTGCATGCTATATATTAAGGAAAATATTTTGCAGTAAGAGTTCCTGACTGTCTTTACTTATCTTTAGACGTATATATGTAGAGAAAACAAGTCCATGAGTGAGATATTGCTCTTAGCAAAGCAGAGAAAGGGCTGTCAGTATAATGCAGCATGAAAATATATGAAGATCCATACGTATTCTGTCTAGAGTGTCTTTTTTCTCTAATGTTGCAAACACAAGGGCAACAAGCTCAGCCCTTACAATAAAATAGGGTAGGCCTCCACCTTCTTTTTTTCTGAGAAAAATAGCAGGAAATATCCTGATGGCTTTTTGTCATTTCAGTGTTCCCCTTTGACTGAGGAAAAAATCCCACAGTCAAGGAAAACAACTTTTATACGAGCTTTGTTTCAACAGATAAGCACAGCACTCCACAAATGTGAGGTCCGGGACACTGTATTATCTACTGTTACTCTTTCCAGATGGTTAAATTAATATTATTTTTACAGTTCTGACGTTGTGTCAAAACAAAATTTCCACGTAAATTTCATGGGGTTCTTTGTTTAAAGCCATTAATAATTATGAGGATTTTTATGTTTATAGTAAAAAAAATGAGATTAACTTTTAACTACTACTTTCTTGTCCATTCTTTTGACTTTCCTGGCAGGCATTAAAAAGGAAAAATAAAGTTCTGACCATAGACATAAATTTTTAAAAATAACGCTCTATAATAAAATCATCATCATCATCATCACAGAATAATCATTATTATTAGAATCGTTATTACTACTATTGATGAAATGAACAAGGTTGTAATTTCCTACCTGCTAATCCCACTCTAAAACAAACCCTTGCTTTTTTAAAACAAATTATTAGTCTCTTGTTATTTGTATTCACAGCACACATTCCTCCAAGTGACTGTAAAGCCATCGTTACTTGTATGATTTAAAATCTAATGATAGAAAAACACTGGAACTCAGAGTGTTTTGTGCAGGTGTTACAGAGAAGCAAATGACATTGGATATAGCCCTCACAGTATCACCCTCACAATAATGTAATTGACTGATTGCTTATTGTCATCCTCTTGACTCCACATAGAATGTAATTATCTACAGAAAGCTTCTGGGATTTGAAGGTGCAAGCAGAATAAACAATTTTTTTTTTTTATAGGAACAAGTCATAGAACTGACTGACAATAAGTTTTAGCACCCAGGCTTAACATTCACTTTCTAAAAGAAATGAGACCAAATAACTGAACCTTGCTCTCTCACCTAAATAACAGGATAAGGAACAAGGGAAAGTTTCTGTAACAACACCCACCAGATGTCTGCTGGCAACACATTACAGCAGAGAGGAAAATGTCTAGGAGTTTCTTGAAGTGTGTGGACAATAACTTTGTGACACAGCTGGTGAAGAAGCCCATTAGGCGAAATTCCCCTCTGGACCTACTGTTTGTGATCAGAGAAGGACTGATGGGTGATACAATGGTTGGAAGCCATCTTGGGCACAGCAATCATGAAATTACAGTTTTTGATTCTTGTAGCAGCAAGCAAGCGGGTCAGCAGAACTGTCACCTTGGACTTCTAGAGGGCAGACCTTGGGCAGACTGGTTGAGAGAGCCCCTTGGGAGGCAGTCCCGAAAGGGACAGGAGAACAGGAAGGCTGGATGTGCCTTAAGAAGGAAAACTTAGTTACAAGGACAGGCCATCCCCACGTGCCTGAAGACAAGTCAGTGGAGAAGAAGACCATCCTGACTAAAAAGTCATCTAGAGTTGTAACATTCTATTTTAGGTTAGTGTACGGATTATTTTGAAATTATCTCTACCGTGGTACAATATAATTCAAATATACAGTCCAAAATTTTTTTTTATACAATCTTCAAAAAAAAATATGACGATGATTCTTGGAGAAATCAGTAAATAGTGAAAACAGACATTCAAGACATATCTTAAAATCCTCAAATATTGTGATATTCTGAATACTCTTTGAGAAAGCCAACCATGGCCTTCTTTTGGTATTCTACAAAAACTTTTGTTTTTGTTGAGAGAAGACTGCTCACTTTTGGGTTTATATCTGAGCAACTTGAAGTCCGAGATGTGTGTTAAACCACACATTTTTAGCAGTTTTTAATAAGATATTCCAAGTAATCAGTACCACAATTTAATAGGTATATATTCATTGCCATGTACACGGTGTGGCTCAGATGGCTTGCTCAAGCCCATAAGTTTTGAAAACCATTTTAAAAGCAAAATTTAATTAAAAAATAATTACATGATACAGACATAACAAAAATATTTACTTCAGCCAATCATCATCATAGAGTTATATAACAGTTTGGGTGGAAGGGACGCTAAAGATCACTTAGTTCCAATCCCCTGACACAGGCAAGGGCACCTTCCATTAGACCAGGTTGCTCAGTGCCCCATCCATGCTGGCCTTGAACACTGCCAGGGACCAGGCGTCCACAGCTTTTATGGGCAGCCTGTTAACAGTGTTTCATCACCCTCACAGAAGAGAATTGATTCCTAATATCTAATCTAAATCTACTCTCTTTTAGTTTGAAGCCATTCCCCCTTGTCCTGTCACTACATGCTCTTATAAAAAGTCCCTCTGCAGCTCTCTGTATCCCCCCTTATGTACTGGAAAGCTTCTCTAAGGGCTTCTGGAGCCTTCTCTCCTCCAGACTGAACAACCCCAGTTCTATCACCCTGTGTTTGTAGGAGCGGTGCTCCAGCCCTCTGATCATCTCTGTGGTCCTCATCTGGACTCACTCCAATAGATCTGTGTCCAGCTTATGCTGGGACCCCCAGAGCTGGATGCAGCACTCCAGGCGGGGTCTCATGAGGACAGCAAAGAGAGGCAGAATCACCCCCTGAACCTGCTGGTCATGCTGTTTTTGATGCAGCCCAAGATGCAGTTGGTTATCTGGGCTGCAAGCATGCACTACTAATCTCCATGCAAAGAAAAAACCCCCCAGCCTGTTTTTTTTTTTTTTTTTTTTTATACTTATGAAAAAATATAGTTTTTGCAAAATGTCCTAAAGATACACAAATTGAGAAGGCTAATGACTAAGAAAAAGCAGCTCTGAAAAGGAGATGATATGAAACAAGAAATGTACTAAAGATGGTGATAATTTTAATGCTATATCTTGTGAAAGAGTAATTTCTTTTAAAAAATCATGTTAAATTATTGAGGAAGAGATTTCAAAAGGGTAAAGGAACAGACACCTATTTTCTGTTGAAGGGCGACAGGTTTTCATTTTCGTGAATTCAAAAATCTACACTTCTGGGAGAACCGGGTCAAAACCAATTAACTTATAAAAACTCTGTAGAAACTAAGTTAAGTAAGTGTGGATGAAAGACCACAAGTGTAATGCCCTTAATAAATTACAGCAGCTAATAACCAACCTTTCTGAATTTGAATGGCTATATTTTCTAAAAAGCATTGAAATCCATCCTGCGTAGATCATTAACCCAGAAATAAGGTAGGCAAACATGACTGTAGCAAGATCTGTATCATAAAGTAATTCTCATTTCAGGTAAGTAAAGGAAGGGAAAAAAAAAAAGAAAAGGAAAATAAAAGGGAAGAACACTTGACCAGTACCTCTGTAAAATTTCCCAAACACTAGTTGGAAATCTAACCAGTTATCTACATTTCATTTTTAAACAAATTTGCACATCCTCATTCAGCTGTGGGGCCAATGCATTGATTCCCTTAACATCTTTTCCCTTCTATCACATGTTAGACAACTCTCAAAGAGTCCTAACTATCCGCTATGCATCAACTCATCTATGCATCAACTAGACAATGGGTGAGAATGTCAACACCAACAAATAAACATGGTAAAAGAGACACATTCAATGTGAAGGTCCTTGTCTCTGGAAGTGTGATAAAGATGTGACCAAGAAAAAAATACGGTGAAAGAGGAAGAAAGACAAGAAGGATTGTTATGGGTGGCCAAGCAGGAGGTTCCTGAGTGAAGAAATTCACATGTCATGAAAATGTCTGTCTTTTAAAATGAATGAGTGCACAGCCAAACTTCTGACTAGCTCTTTATACAGAAAATAAATGAATAAAGTCTACTTCCACTGTAATAGGCATTTCTGAATCATCTTGATTGACAGTTGTTATCTACATGAAAAATAAAAAGATTTTTCTCCATTGGCCCAAACTTCTGACATCTGAGGAGTCATCTGCCATAAATTGTAACAATTACTGATGTCAAAGGACCAAAATTCAAATGATCATTTAATGTTCTTTGATATGAAAGAAAACATAATTGAATTCTAAACAAGTAATGTCACAATCTGTGAAATGGCTGCTGCCTGGATGACAGCAATACCCCCCAAACAGCTGCTGCATTTCACACAGAAAAAAAATTAAATGTATTTTTGTTTAAATACTGCAGTAAAACAACCCAGAACAACAATTTAACAAAACCTTCTTACTTTCTTTTCTTTTGCTGTTTTTCTTCCTTTTTTTTCCAGAGGGAAAAAAAATTAAACATATGGATTGAAAACCAGGCAATTACATATCTGTAACCTTCCTGAATATTTAAAATTTAAGAAAAAATCGAGAGATCAAAACGATTCTTCATTCACATGGGAGGCCTCTCTAGGATAATAGTAAGATCTTGTCTCACATTGCGGCATTATTAAAAACTATGACACCATTCAGGCCAAATAAATATTTAAAATGATGCCATACTGGTTGAGGTCTTTGGTGTAACATAAGCATTGAGATCCTTTGCTGTGTGTTAGAGTACAGTTATGTTGCAGTGAGCCATTATCAGCAGAACCAAGGGGACCATAAAGTCCTCTAGGTTGAGGTTCATACAGCTACAGAACCCCTGAAAGTACAGAGAACATCCCAAAAGCTGTAAACCGTGCCCCACCATTGGTTTCCGTTCTCCCCACCTACCCCTTACCCCATTTGCTGTGATTCCTGCTCCCCGCCCTTGTTACACCCCCTGTTTCGGTGTTACTGGCTACTGTGTGTTTTCCACGCCCGTGCTGTGGGGGTACAACACGGCCCCCACACCGCGTGGCTGCGGGATCACTCCGTGGTTTCTACCACGCCAATAAACCCTTTCCCCCACGGAGACCCCTCCGCCTGTTCCTTATCTCCTTCACGCGTTATGGCCATCGGGAGTCGAGGCGAACCCGACCGGGGATTCGCCCGTCCTCCCGCGCTGGATCGGTCTCTGTCCAGCTGCAGCCCGGGCAGGCAGAGAATGCCAGGTGCCGGGACACCGAGCTGGCCAGATCGGCACCCAGAAGCACAATTATGCTGAACTCCTGTTGCCAATAATCTGATTGTTTATGGGTAAGACAGGCAATCAAGAGTACACTACTTTTGAAACTGTTGATTTGTAGGTATTCATTATAACATAGGTTGGGCCATGTATTTGATAATACCTCAAAAGAGAAGAAAAATAAATAAGAAACTTTAAAGGAAAAAAACCTAAAGCATTCAAACATGCAGAATTTCTTAGGAATAGAACATCTTACAGTAAATTCAATATAAATATTTGTTCTATTGGCTGAAAATGGCCATATGTAATGCTTTATTTACCACCAATTTCCTTGTTTAATTAAACCTGGTCACTCCTTCCATGTCTCTCCTTGGTATTATTTTTGTTATCATGGACAAGAAGGGATAATTAAGGGTTAATGTGGTGGAATAATTTAGAAGGTTATGCTTACCTTTTTAGACGGATTCTGTTATAACGGCTTGCATGACAGGTTATCTTAAAACCAGAAATTTTTGTGTCATCATCATGACTTTTTGACCATTGTAGCTCTGCATCAGCATTTCAGCTCAATACATCTTAGTGATGATTGCAATTAAAATTAGTATGTCCTCATTATGCTTACAACAAAATTGGCAGACACAGTTTCTGTTGTATCAAGGCTAAATTCACTTAAGCATTTTGCTTGACCTGGAAACTACTATCTATGAAAAAAAAAGAAACTATTTTTAACCAAAGATCATACAGTTAAAGGGATCATCTTTCTCATAAAATAAAAAAATTATGGCCGTGACTCTGGAAAGAATCTGGAAAACATGTAAATTCACATACACTCAACTCAGGTTAAGGAATAAAGAATTCAAATGCTAAATATAAGTTTCACACCCTGTATCTTCTGAGATGTCCTGTGGGAAGAGATGGAATAAAGTTGAGTTACAAGCTGTAAAACCTGCCTGCAGAGGCACATGGCAGCACAAAGGAGCACATGGCGGCACAGAGAGGCTTGTCTCCACCAGACCCTGGCAGGAGGAGGTGTCACACGGCAGACCCCTACGGAGAGGAGCCTGCCGGGAGCTGACGGATGGGTGAACAGTGAATGATCACCCTATAGGAGGAAGTGTGTTGCTGATGTGGCAACACGGGATAGGTCACGTAGTGAGAATTGCCATATAAGGAAATACTGTGCCTTGGAAAAGTGTATAAAACCAGCTCATTCCTTTGAATAAACGATTCAGATTCCCTGTTGATCTGGATCCGTGACTCAATTGCCAACAATGCCCAATCCAAAAGACCATTCTCAGAACATTATGGCTATATACAGATTCAATGCCGAATTGCATAAGAAGGAAATAAACCTCTTATATAGCAGTCTATTGATTGGAATATGGTGGTGTGGTTTCCACAGAAACAGAGAAAATATGATGGTCTACTCTCCACCCTGCTGGGTTCTGTTAGGTAAGCAACGGCATAAAACTCACTTTTGGGAGACTTGTCTACTTATCAAATTATACGTATTAAAAAATTAAATGATAATAGTTTTACTCAGGAAAACAAGAAAACAGAAAAAATCCAAAACAAAACCACAAACTATGCCACTTTCACCACATTTATAAAATAAAGCCCACAGCTGGTTATTAATAAGCCTTCCTCAGCCTAAAGAACTCGTGTATCGATCCACACAGAGTGCACAGTACTTTGCACACACCCTGCTCCAAATTCTGCTCTGGGGCTGGGTTCAGGCCTGTGGGCAATGACATGCCTAGGAGTCTGACAAGGTCATGGACTATGCTCCAGGATGGAGCTATGTGGACTAAATCTGAAGCATCAATATCTTCACTGACTAATATTAGGGAGATATTTTTGTCCTGCATTGAATCCAGATGCTTTCCTAAATCAGGAAAATATTAATATATTCATATCAATATGTTAGGGAGTATTGATGTATTAATGTCCTCCACATTAAAACCTCCACAGGTAAGCAAAGAAAATAATTTGATCTTGAATACTATAGTTGTCTTCCTTGACTTAGGCACAATTATTCACTTGTACAAAATTAATCACATTTATAAATGTCTTCAGATTTTAACATAGAAATGGTCATGCCCTTTCTAAACAAATTATTGGTGAATATGCCATGGAATGTATAACTCAAGAAGAGCCTTTTCTTTGCACTTCACACTTTCCTGCCTTGGAATATCTATTGTCGTCAGATTTTAATAATTTCTCTTTGAGTATTTGCTTAGGATTCATTCCTTTGGAAGTTAATTTTTCACATATATATCCCAATGTATTGCACTCAAAATCCCAGTGTGATATGCAAAAAGACTGTCTCGTATGTCAAACTCCCTGTAAATCAAAAACCAAATGTACATTTTTATGGAAATTATTTATGTAAAGCAGCTATTTGATCCATAATAACAGTCACATGAGAAAGAAACAATGGAGAAAGAGGCCTGAGAACTCATGGCAGGAACACAAATGTAATTACAATCAGCTTTTATTTGTCAGACTTAGAAATACAAAATGTGCATTCACAAAAATAATCATAAAACAAAATGTCCCAGGGTTCCACTGAATTTTATCCCATTTGTTTCCGAGGAGCGCATAGATACAAAGAAAAAATTAATTCAAACCCAGGAAAAAAAAGTGAAAAATTGTGTAAAATATAAATCATGTATTTGAAACATTCCATTGCTGACCCAGTCAGATTTATTTAAAGCAAAACACCACCTCCTGTATATCCAATTAATGGTTGCCATGGCAAATAAGAGCTCCCACTGCACTGTCTTATTGCAATATGCATGACAATTGCAAGTATATCACTCAGAAATTTCCATAATGATATTAGCTGATCTATCCAGCATCAGACAATTAATTTTGTAAAGCATCAGGTGTTCAATATTTATCCTCATAAAAATTAAATGCAAACATTCACATATCATATGGAAATGAATTCCCACTTTACAATCACTGTCCTGCATTCTCTCATTAAATATTTTTCTTAAAATTTAGATTAGGATGGGAGACAGATTTTTGCTAAGTTTTCTGTATGAAATGGACATGATCAGTACAATATTTTAAGCTTTGAATAGCAGCTAATTTTAAAATGAGTTCAGATAAAGGGTACGTTTTGTAAAAAATGTTTTGTCAATGAGTCTCTTCTGGCTTGTAAACATGTTTCTCGATGAAATACAAGTTCGTTCTGTCTGTTTTGTAAGGATTTTCTTGGATGATAATGGCTGGATGAGACAGATCCAGCACTTAGCACTGCCAGATTTGTAACGCCATCCTAGCACTGCCAGATTTTGCAAGAAATGAGCGGAAAGAGTTTGCTGGCCCCCCAAAATTACACGTAAATAAGGAATACATGTAACAGAAAACTAAAGACTAGCCTAAATTTCCTCTTTTTTGAATATGGGTATCTTTAAACTGTTGTGACCCAGCACTCAGAGCTTCCCTTTCAGAAATTTTGTAATAGTTTTATTTTAAGCAACTCGCTGTGGTGTTTTGTATAATTACCATCAGACTCACTGCGCAGTCCAACCTGAAGAGATAGCTGCCTTCATGACATTGCTCTCTTCTCTAGGCTATAATTTCATCTTTTAGTGGGACTCATTTTCTATCTCTGTGAAGGTGAGTTTTGCACTGAAATAAATGCTGGAAGTAATCTACCCCAAAGAAACCCCAAGAATAAGAGCAGTCAAGAAACTCACTGGTTCAGAGAATTTGGGACCAAGGAGTTCTAGGTTATGTCCATAGAAGGGTTTCTGGGTTTCTACACAGTTATAGTTTGAATCCCTCAGTAATTCTGAGAGAAGGTACTGAATATTTAGGCAATTTCTTCTCTTTGAAGTGAGGAACTCTCTTATAACATTATGCTCAATAACATGGATGATATAGTGATGCTACTTCAACTTAACCTTTCAGTAAAAATGCTTCTTCACAGAAATCTTCATCTTTGAAACTTCAGCCTCTAACAGGGGAATAAGGAATCTAATTAGGGGGCAAAAAGTGGAGTGATGTTGGTAAAGAAGTAAGCATAGGAATGAATTCTTGCTAAAGGACCAATAATGAAGGTGAAGGACTGGTAAAGCTAGAGTTGGCAAAATGATTATTATTAATAGCACTGCTGGTAATAATACCAATCCTGCTATTTTGGCAGTTTGCTTTTGATAAATTTCAAGAAACAGCTGTGTGTAGCAAACAAATCATGTGGTCTATTAAAATAAACTTCAGAGCTCCTCATTTTTACTCCTTTGAGAATGTATTTTTATGTCTAGATTCTGGTTTGGCTTGACTAGTTTTTTTCCTAGTGTGTTGTTGTTTGAGTTTCTTTGTTTTTCCCCCCTCCTTATCCAAAGGATCATTTTGTTAGACAACTTGAAGTGTAGTTTTACATGACAAAATGTGATCATAATCTCTTTGGCATATTTAAGGCCATCCTATGAAAAAATTGAAAATTAACATAGAAAACTTGAAACAGTTTCCTTTGATATGAAATGCTTATCAATAGTACAACAATCTCATTAAATAATCACTATCTCTTTGCAGGGAAGAAAAAAAAAAGTTAAATGAAGACAGTATACAGTTTGATTTTTAGATAGGTTTTTGACTATATTTGGCATCTGTAAAATTAAAACAAGCCAGAGAGCAAAATTAAGGTTCATTGCATATATTCAGATTTGTAGCACTGACCTCCAATGTATCAAAGTCTGAAGCTGGCTGTTGGCAACAGTAGTAGCTGGAAAATCTGGAGTCCTTCTGTCGTGGGGTGACTTTATAATGTGTATCCCCTATCGCTACCCTATGCCCACCAATCTTTTCTGTGTCTTTAAACTGAGCCTGAGAAGGACAGAAAACAAAAACCGTTTCAAAGCAGTTGTTTCAAGGACACAGAGATACGCTCCTCTGTTTCTGCGGTACCCTTTTTTTTTTTTTTTTCCGGCTCTTTTTCTCCCAGCGAGAGACGGAGGGTTGAATTTCGTTTTCCTAGGATTTTTGGGTTTTTTTGTTCTTTTCTTCTCTTCTGGACTGTTTCAACAACATCTGAACACATCAGGAGAATTTTCCCGGAGGCCCGGGGGGGGGGGGGCCCCTCGCCGACCAGCTCCGAGGAAGAGAGAGACCGCACCTACAGAGGACCTCTGAAATCTTCTCAGGTTTTCTCTCCACAGAGAGAGAGATCTCATTATTTAGCATTATTATTCCCCACCTGTGTGTTTGTTAAATAAATAGTTTGTTATCTCTTTCACTTTCCTTTGAGGAAATTTTTTCCCGAACCTGGGGGGGAGGGGTGGTTGCGACCTGACTTCTATCAGGGGATATTCTCCTCCAAATTTGTCCAAACTAGGACACCTTCTCAACATTTTTAACATAGAATTTTGCAATGCTTTTGTTTTTAGTCTTTTGGCACATACTGTAACCAACAGTTTCATTTAGCAATATTCAGCAGTTGGATGGATCAGATTATTTTTTAAATGAATGAAACCAATTTTGCTTGCAGTAACTTCTACGACACCAGCTGTTACTGTTATCACTGCTGCCGTCATTGTCATCATCATCATCATCATCATCATCATCATCATCATCATTATTATCAGCATAACTATAATTACTTTTAGACAGATAAATTAAGGAAATGCAGCAGTGGAAAGACAAAGTGCCAGGACACAGGGTTATCCTTTGTTTATGGGTCTTAACAGTATTGCTTTATTGCAGTCTGCATTGTGGCAAGTTTACTGCAGCAGGTTATTTATTGTCTTTTGATTAGATTTTCTAGAATTAATGGTGATTTCTTCTGTTTCTCTTATGAAAGGTGTAAATAAAAGAAATTATATTATCTGTTGGCATTTTCTACATGACGTAGAAAATCAGTTTTGATTATATGATATGTAGTCTAATTGAATTTGCTTCTTTCATTAAACAGGGACCACCCGCAACTCAGCAGATCCTCCTACTATTTCCATGTAATTTATCTAGGTAAATACATATTAAAAGCCAAGAATAGAAATAGAAAGAGACATTCTATTCCACTGCATATTAATTAGGTACTTCTGAATTAATAATACGGTCAGATGTCCATTAGAGTTCAGATATCCATATAATACTACCAAACTACACTGGCTTGGGGTGAAATTGTGGAAAGGAAAAGGAAGGGGAAAATGTAGTTAGTATCATATTCTGCTGTTTATCTCACATTCAGGAGCTCTATGCATACACTTAGCTGTCCATTTATAGCTGGGTAATGTGAGAATAGCTGCAAAACAAAAGCATCATTAAAATACTCGCCTCAGATCTCCTAGCTTTAAGTGTCACTACAAATGTGAATTTAACAGCACTTAAAGTCTGACTCCCTGATTCTCAAAATCTCCACAGGTAACACAAACATGAACAGGAGTTTTTGCCAGTGAAAAGAGAAGAACACAGGCCATAAAATGGAGTACCTTGGATTACTTCAAATTATCTCCCTGCCATTTTATTAATTAAAAAAATCTAATCTAATGTTCAACTAATATTTCATAAATGCAATGGCCGTAGTAGTGTCCAGTCAAACCACCCAAACCCTATGGAAGTACACGTTTTTCTAGAGACAGGACCAAACTTCTGTTTTATAACACATCAAGAATTAATGTGTAGACTTTCATGAGTCTGAAGACCTAATCACTTATTCACACATTGTTTAGACCTCAGGGATAAGAAGGTTATAAAGAGGCGTTCTATATTCTAACACTTCAATCTTCCCAGATTCAGATATCTTAGACAGCTATTTAGAGTAAGCTGTTTTGAGTCTAGAACAATTGATCGTTGTCTTTATGATCTCCTAGAGCAAGTCTTGAAGATAAACTTTTTTCATGATAAGTGGAGGTATTCACGAGTCCAAACATCCCTCATTACTCTCATTAGGCTTCTCTTCACGCCACAGTTTTGAGACCAAATACTTTCCTTACCTAGCACTGTGCAGTTCTATAATGTGAAACTTAGATGCAAAATTTTGAAGTTTTTTCCTCTTACATTTTAACGACTGTTTAATGCATACGCACATTTCCCTTAAAAAAAGGCTGTACTTAGAAAGCCTAAATATTATGATAAACTACTAACATTTCACTTCATTTAAAATATAGAATTAAGTTCTGTGGGAACAAAATTTCACATTAACCACTGACAGCTAAAAATATGCAGAAAGTTTGCCAAAATCATACCAAAGAACATTAGTTAGAAACCGAAGAGATTTAATCTGGTGAAGTCTTTGTTTCTACAGATTGACAAAGTTTCTGTTTGAATATTAAACAGTACAATTCCTGATAAAGAACGTGCACATCTGATCTTCATCTGAGAAACAGAAAATATTTCTGAATTAATATCAAGGCTTTTATTCAGTAATGCATTTAATAAAAATTTAACATATAAACTGCTCAAGTGTTGAGGAGTTTGAATTATATGTTTACACATCTTGTCCAAAAAGGATTAATTTATGTAAGCAGCCGTTGTTAAATATTTTATTGTTGGCCCTAGTTTTCCAGAAATTGTAGATGACAAATCACCTGGTACACGTGCTTTTTTCTCACTTGCCTATAAATTAACAGCACTAAAAGCTGTCTTAGGATATTGAATACAGTGCAAGAGTACATTTGGATCATGAGCCATTGCAGTATGAAAGTAGCAAATTAGAACTATCTGTTACTGTAATAGTAAAGTAATAAATGAAAAATGCACAAGCTTTCCCTCATTGACTGGAAGTCTTCCTTCTTTTCTTCTAAATTTTTTAATTGCCCTTTTTTTTATTCTCTCTTTATAGCCTTTAGGGCTTTTCCCACCATTAAAAATTAAAATATACCATTATTTATTGCATGGAAGGGGAAGAAAATGTGACAGCAACTCCTGGACATACTAACGTATTTTTCCTTTTTCATTTGAGCCTTTACAGACCATTCCCTAAAATCAAATTTAGCCACATGAGTTAATGCCTCACTAATATGAGGAATGTCTTCTACATCACTATGGTGCTTTCACTTCGTGAATTGTCTGGTCTACAGAGAACTCTGTTGAGGATCCCTTTTTATTCTGTTAATAGGCAGTAAAGAATCATTTAAATATGAATTAAAAATAAAGCTAGTAAATCCACTGAAAAGAATCAAAAGGTTTTCTTTAAAAATTAAAAAAACAACATTGATAGGAAGGTGGCTGGCCTGAGTGGATCATCCGTCTATTAACATCTGGATAATACCCCAAATGGGTCCACAAATTGATTTGCCAGAAATGACTTCCCAAAGTAATCTGATGGAATTCAAAGAGGGAAAATTAAAATGAATGAAGGAAGAAGTGAACTATCTGTGTTTAATCTTCAGTTTCATCAGAAATCGATTAACTAGCTGACTTTGGGTCCAAAAGAATTAATTATACTCAGTCTCCGGTATAATTAACAACACTATGGCCATGTCCCAAAATATTCATTAAACAGTCAGGAACAATATGAAATTCAAATTAAAATTGGAAAAGAGATTAAATAGAAGTAGTCATCTCTAAAAAGAATCATACTACATCTGAGATGAAATCATTTAAGCAATACAAAATATGGAAATACATTTTGTGTTACATTCGATTATCATTAATTCCAGCACTGCAAGCTGGCAGCTATTTTAGGCTCATTACAAAGACTAAAATGGGCTGGAATTTTAATAGAAATCAATCCTCCTTGGAATAATGGGAATATGATTCAAACTTACAGGAAGTTAAGTTCTAAAATTCAAGTTTTCTTTTTAATTCTAAGTTCAGCTGAGGAAATTTGCATTCTGATGTACATCTACTATTAATTTGAAATACTAAGGAATATGTACATAGATGCGAATGCAAGGAGAGAGAAGAGGGAGGAGAAAAGATGTAGCTTAGATATATGTTTTTGGAATCCCTATTTTTCAAATTTCCCAAACCTTGTGTCAGTATCCTGTGGAACTGAATAATGCTGCTATGTGCAATATAGAATTTACTTTCAGTTTTCTACATGTGAATTTTTTCACCCCCTGTAATTTTACCTTGCTATATTTGGTACATTATTCTTCTGAATTTCAATACCCTTTAGCCAGTAAAAGCCAGGCTTTTCCTGCTTTGGGTTTTTTCTTTTTAAATTCAAGTATCACAAATCCTCTCATTTTAACAATTTCTGTAGAAAGTAATTGCAGCAGAGCAAAAGTAACTTCTTTTAAAGTAAGCTGTCTTGGGGGGTTAAGCCTTAAACCAAAGGTTCTATAGAGGAAAATACTCGTGACCAAATCAGCTAGAAACAAAAAAAAATATGCATGTCATTAATTATCAAAATTAAATCTTCTATTATTTTATAATTTTATTGTTAATTTTTTTATCAAAGGCACAGAAAGCACCTGCATTTAATTATTGATTGCCTATGCAGATCTCATTTTTGCTTATGACTGACACCTTTAATAAGGCTGTTTAATAAGACTGTATCAAGAAATTTGCATTTAGAGTAAAAAACTGTTGGACTATTTAATAGTTTGGTGTAATGTCATCATTCCGCATGTCAGCTTTTCTCTTCTTCAGTCCTCTAGCTGTCTTGACTAAGGACTTAGCCACTGGCAGAATTTTGACATTGCATGCAGCTTTGGTCTTTGGTTCTGTGGTGGGTTGATGCTGGCTGGACGTCATATGCCCACCAAAGCTGCTCTATCATTCCCCTCCTCAGCTGAACAGGGAGAGAAAATACAACGAAAGGCTCATGGGTCGACATCAGGACAGGCAGAGGTCAGTCTACAATCACAGACAAAACAGACCTGATTTGAGGAAACATAATTTAATATATTACCAATCAAGTCAGAGTAGGATGAGAAATATACTGAATCTTCCCCCATGTTTCCCTTCTTCCCAGGCTCAACTTCACTCCTGAATTCCTAACCTTCTTCTCTCCAGCAGTTAAGGGGGATGGGGAATGGGGTTTGCAGTCAGGTCACACATTGACACTGCTGCTCCTTCCTCCTCAGTGGGAGGACTTGTCACACTCTTCCCCTGCCCCAGCGTGGGGTCCCTCCCATGAAAGACAGTTTTTCAACATCTTTTCCAGCATAAGTCCTTCCCATGGGCAGCAGTTTTAAACAAACTGCTTCAGCATAGTCCCTTTCAAGGAGTGCAGTCCTTCAGGAACCAACCGCTCAACCTAACAGGGCATTTCAACCCACTGGATGTCTGCCAGAAAAGCAATACAGCTGGCTGGATTGAAAAGAAGTCCAGGGGGTTCCTAGAGTGCATCAAAGGTAACTTTCTGGTCCAATTATTACGCAAACTAACCAGAGAAGAAGTGTTACCAGACCTGGTGCTCACTAGTTCACCTGAGCTCATTAAAGAGGTTTAGATTAGTGGCAGCCTGGGCTGTAGTGACTGTGCCCTGGTTAAGTTCATGATCTTGAGGAACAGGAACCTGGCAAATAATAAAGTCAGAATCCAGAACTTTAGGCCACTTTTCTTGGAGCACAGGAACTCTTCATCTTGATGTTTAGAAAGTAAGATAAGGCAGGCCAGAAATTGATATGGCTGAGCAAGGATCTGCTTCTCACTTAGAGGAGTATGAAGGAAATGCACAGCCAGTGGAAGTAAGGATATGTGACCCAGGAAAGAATAGGAATACAGTTTGAATGTGTAGGTATGGGATATGGAAAGATAAGGCACCATTGGAAAGGGACTTGTTAAGGGATGTGAAGAATAATAAGAAAGGAATCTCTAAATTCATAGGTCAGAAACAGAAAGCCCAAGGAAAATCCAAGTAGAATGAAAGAGTAAACCCACACAATGAGTGAGAAGGGAGAACTGGTAATTACAGATATGGAGAAGGCTGAGGTACTCATTGAGTTCTTCTCCTCAGTCTTCTCTGGCAGTCAGGTTTCCCATGTCTCAAGTACCTGAACCTCTAGGTGGGAGTTGGGGGAGCAAAGTTCCTTTCACTGTAAGCTAACAACAGGTTTGGGACCCCTTGATGAAAGTGAATGGCCACAAGTCATGGGATCTGATGAGATGCATCCCAGGGTTCTGGGGGAGGTGGCTGATGTTGCTCAGACAGTCTCCACTACATTTGAAAAGTCATGGCGGTCAGGCAAAGTCCCTGGTGACTGGAAAAAGGGAAACATCACTCTGAATTTTACAAAGGGCAGAAAGGAAGACCCAGGGAACTACAGATCAGTAAGCCGCACCTTTTTTCCTGGGAAGTTCATGGAGCAGATCCTCATAGAAGAAATGTTAAGGCTCACACAAGACAAGCAGGTCATCTGAGGCAGCCAGCATGGCTTCACTAAAAGCAAATTGTTCTGACCAAACTGGTGGACTTCTGTGATGGACTGACTGCAATGGTCAAAAAGGGAAAATTGACTGATGTCATCTACCTGGGTTTCTATAAGGTCTTTGTCTCTGCTGCTCCTTCCACATTAGGGTCATGTGGGACTGAGTCAATGTATGATACACAATCCCCATTTCTGTCCCTTGGTGTCACTGGGGGTGAGCAGGTAGAGAAATTGCAAGTGAAGCTGAGCCCTGGAAGAAGAGAGATGTGGAGGGAAGGTGTTTATTTAAGATTTTGCTCTATTTTTCACTACCTACCTCTGATTTGACTCGCAATATATTAAATTATTTTTCCCAAAGCTGAGTCTTTTTTACCCGTGACTGCAACTGATGAGTGATCTCTCCTGGTCTTTATCTCAACTCATGAGACTGTCCTTATATATTTTCTCTTCCTTTCCAGCTGAGGAGGGAAGGGATAGAACAACTTAGATAGGCACCTGATGTCCAGCCAGGGACAACCTATCACAAGGCATCAGATCACATCCACAAGTCTGCTCTCAAAATGAAAGTATTCTCTCCTATGCCATTGCAGTGGCTCTGTGCAAGGACTTTTCCATTCAAATCTAATGCATTATTCATTGCAACATTTGAGAAACATTCCCTGATTAAAGATAGTGCCTGCAACACTAAACAATAAGGCAAACTTACCGGACCTCTGGAAATCTTTTAAAAAATGCTTATTTCACAGAAATTTAATTAGATTGATTAGGATTATTGAGCTGTGCATGTGGTATTCCCCTAGAGGCTGTTCTTTCTCATGAGTTTTCTGCAATAATTAAACTGTAGTAGGACACTCAACTGTAACTTTTGATGGTCACCCTTGCCAAGCAACTACTAGGAAGGGAAAGTGGAAGTACATCTTCTGAAAGCCAGACAAGCAGGGAAGCACATTCTTTGAAACAAAGACATGATTCAGGATAAGATAAAAGATGCACTCATTTTTGAAATATCGGAATCTTCTGTAACAAATAAGTATGCTCTACAGAGGTTAATTAGCTACCCAGACTGTCCTTGGGGAAGACTCATTTGAATTTTTTAATGAATGTCACAAAACAAAAAAAACTCAAATAAACAAAGAACTCATCCTTTCCTCATTATGTTTCTGCATTTAAGTAGCTTAAAAAATATTAGATTCAAAATCTAATAAAAACATGCTCAGATCCAGAGATCTAAAAATGTATCAAGAAATATTTCTGGGATGTCTCAAGACAACTTTAGACCACAGATTTTTTTAAAATTATGTCTGGTTTAGGGTTTACAAAGACAGTTGTCTTATTCATTCAGCATTCAGTTGTGCTGAGGTCTATATGATTCTAAGAATGTACAACTCTCTTCAGATATGGTGTGAGGTTCACTGTTGTGTAGTCTTTGTCTAACAATTATTTTCTAATGGTGGTCTAGATATGCATGTGTTGTGTACAGAGTTATTAAATTTACATAACTACCAGATAATAAGTACACTCCATTATTACTGGTCCGTATCAGAATTGCTTGCATGGCTTAGGTAGTAGCTCCTTCTAAATTCCAGAGGGCTTCTTTTCAAGGGAAGTCTAAATGGTGAAAACCTGGCCCCATTTAGTGCATTAGCAAAACTGACAAGGTGGTTTGTCAGTCTACACTTAGAATTCCTAAATTGGAAGCATCAACCATAGCACTGGACTTTTCTGCTTGTATAGCATAAAAAGCAAGACATATTACTCGAGAATACTTACACTGAGATATCCAGATTTCAATTAAATATTCTTAGCATATTCCTTTGTCTTGATCTGAATAGATTTCTCTTTCTTTTTGTAAGCATATTTGAAAATTAACACAATATACATTCTCTCACTATTCTAATTTTACTTTGATATTATTGAAAGAATTGAATAGAATGAGTTATTTTCATTACATTATTGTTAATCAAATGAAATAAATCTATCAATAGAATAAGAAAATTCTTTATTGTCTAATCAACAGCCTAAAGCAGGAAGGCAGAGATTTCACAGTATTTTGCATCCTACTTATAGGTTCTACAGCAGTGTACATCCCTTTTAATGCATGGCAGTTAATATGTGCCACTTATCCTTTTCCATTTCAGGCTTCTTTCAACAGTAGATAAAAGTAGTCACATTTTCATACACTGGATTCCTGATGCAGAGAAAATCAAGACATCTCAGATTTTTACTGTGGGGCAGATATTCCAATATGAGCCAGTATGGACCAGAAAATTCTTTTCTAACATTAGATGTAATATTTCCCAAATCCTACTTAACCACAGAATGACTGCATTGAAATGTTTTTTAATGCAACATAACAGAATTTTCAGGAGGTTGTCATTCTGATGTAACAGAGGACTTACAAGTGTAGTATGCAGCTGTGAAGTAATCACAGCAAAAATGCTTTGTTGGCTTATTTTCTGTTCATCTTGAACAGAAAAACAGAGCTGTGAAATACATTTGCAAATTTTTTTTCACCCCTAATATATCATTTGAATGGTCATGTTAAAATGTAAATTATGAGGTAGATTGGATTTAAAGAATAGTCAGTTTTGTACATTGCAAAGCATACATGACAATCAATAAGGAAGCATGTAGAAAATGTTTTCATTGTACCAGCTTTTTTTCTTTTGAGGAGATTGGTGAATATTTGCTTAATTTCTTTTATCTTTCTCTTTAATAATGTGTGTCTACATTTTAATAAATAGTACGTCCACAAGTTCATGTCAATAAAGCAGCCATAATCTCTAACTAAACCAGACACATTTGCTACAAGTATTGATGGAAGCCCAGAAAAATTTCAAGCAGCCTAGATACCAGGAGCCTGGAGGAGTATTTCACAGTGCAATAGGTAGGCTGGTTATCTAGTGCCAACCAAATTTTTAAAGCCATTTTAATACTTGTTGGACTTGCATGGACAAGTGTGAATGGGTTTGTTGAGGGGGTGTTCATGTACTTCAAAGGCTTTAAAATAGGGTTCTGTCTGGACCACATCCACATGTAGTTGGAAGAATTTGTAGGTAATGTCCCTGCTCTCCTGGATAATTCTATGCTTCTTAATAATCTGTTTGTCTTAATGGGGTCAAAAGGGAAAGACTGACAAGGAGCCTATTAGTTATTGATTTTGGAATTCTATACAACCCTGGTAATAGCATACCTTCCTAGATCATCCCAGGTATACCAGCCTTGCTATACCAGAATTTAGCAAGACATTGCTTCTGGGTGTGATGTGTTATGTGTATCCTGACTGTGAAATCCTGTTATCATAATATGCAAAATACATATTGTTTAGTCCTACTTGGTGTGGGAGCTGGGGGCATTCCACAGCCTCAGATTTTCCCTTTATTAGTAGACAATGGGCCCTCCATTTCGAAGGCAGTTTACCCTTTAACCATGAGGGGACAAGTATAAAGGTGTAAGGTAATTTCCAAAGTTAGGGTTCACATAAATTGATTGATCTGGGGGTGTTGCAAAAAATCTTAGTCTCTGCTCTGCTGATATAGGGAGAACCACACAAATCCCCTGGTTTGTCTGATTCCCAAAAATGTGTAAACCCCAAAATTAATTCCCATGCAGTGTTTATGGAATTATGACTTGCATTCCCTGAAGCTGGCTTCCTGGTTTTAGTGGTGGGCACACATAGCCTCATGTATAAAAAGGACAACACATATGTATCAAAGTACAATTCCTACAAATAAAACAACAAAACATGATGTTGTATAAATTATGTGAAGAGTTTCCCCTTCTTCCTTTTTGTTTTAGATTTCCACCTTTAGAAGGTCAGAATAGAAACAATTCAATCTTTTTGCTCTTCACTGACCAGCAACCGGTCAATGGTTTGTTCAATTCAAATGACTCAACAACCTTTGTCTTAATCAAGAATATGAGGTATTACACTGCTTCTAGGTTGTTATGGTTTGCCATACTTATATACAATATATTCAAGTTAACAAAGATTTCTGGTATTCTTGCCATTGTTCTCTGGGATTGTCTCAATCCCATAAAATTACAGTTCCTTCTGTAGTTTGATAGTAATTATCTCTACCTTACTGCTGGATTCTGATGTTTAAAAGGCCATTGTCTTCTCCCCCATCACCTGGTCCTGATCCTGCTCAGCAGAGGAAAGTGCAACCTGTACTTTTCTCTTCAAGTTCCATTTGATCTACTCACTATCTTTTTAAAGTAAGACAATAGCCTTTTGCCAAAAAATGGAAAAAAATACAAAGTTAGCATCCACTGGATCCTGTGGCAATGAATTTCACATTTAATGAAACAAAAATCCCTTCTGCTTGCTCTGAACTCATGACCTAACTTTACTAGATGTCTCTGAGTTTATCATGAGGAAAAGAGTGAAGTGATGGTTTCTTAATCATTTTCATTAAGCTTGTCAAGATTTTTGTATCTCTTTCACATCCGTCCTATAGTCATATCATCTCTATCATATAGGTCTTTATTATCTATGTTGTCCTTGTCTGTGCTTTGACATTAAGGGGAAGGATGTAAAAAGGAAGGAGTTCAGAAGCACATTCATATTCAAGGTGTGAAGGCACCGATTAAACACAGATGAAGGAGAAATTAATTACAATGGCTGCTGATTAGGCTGACAGTATGAGAAGAAAATTTATGTGAGGAAAAGCGTTAAGGAGCATTTCTGTTGTGGGCTACACAAGCATTAAATGCTTTATCCTTAATGCTATGAAAATTCAAACACAGAAAAATTTGGAAAAATTCTAACATTTCTAAAATGAGAATACAGTTACTTAAGAAATCTTTTCTGCTTTTAAGACATCATCCCTAATCTTATTTAAATAGCTTAGTTTCTTATCTGGTGTTTGGCTTAAGTTTTTCCTTCTTTCTGTCCTCTTCTTTTTATAAACTGAAAAAAACCCCAAAAACTAAATACGAAAATAGCATAACATAACCAAAATCCTAAACTTTTAACTAGAAACATTCCAGAATTTGCACTTAGTATTTTAATGCTTTATATCAACATCTGGTTAATATAAAAAAGTTGACCTCAGGGATTTATTTTCCCCTCCAGGTTATATCTGAGATGAATAATATGGTTAAATGCTTCCTTATAACCAGAATGATATACACTTTTGAACCAGAGCAGACCCAGGTTCTATAAACTATAACCATGAGCTTGGTGATGTGGATTTTGTTATTCTACAGGGCTCAGGAACAAAATTTTTCATTCAATTGTTCTGCATCAACAAGATTTCAATAGAGCTCAGCATATTGTCACTCCCACTGCAATGCTTATGGCCAAACTTAGAATAAAACATAACAGCTACTGAACTGAGGCCTTTCAAAAATCTGGCAAATAGTAACATCCTGAAAAGCTGAAAATTGCAGCTGATGACTTTGCAGTTGCTTTATTTTGGATTTTTTTTGTTCGTGATTAAGTGAAAAATATTATTTTCTCCTATATTCTCTTTTTGTTTAGCAAAATAGGTGCTTCTCATATTGCCCCTCTGTATCTAAAAGGGAATGATAATCAGGAGCATACATATGTATACGTATTAATAATATCATCAAATCTAGAACTGCTTAGCCTATAAATTTAATTTAATAAAGTTTAAATGTTCACATGTATTGTGCGTAGAGCTGTTCATATACATTTTAAATGCTTCCAAGTGCTCCTGTTCGAAGAGTGTTTAGTATATGGAATAACTTGCTCAGATTTCATATTTCTTTCATGGTTAAATTCTGGGATAAACAGACAGTGACAGACACTGATGCTTCTCTATCCACACTGCAGAAAAAAAAGAGGTATCAGTACTTGGGTTTATAGACCAAGCATGTGATACCTGTAGCAGATAAATTCACAATCAGAATTTCTCTATATCCTGTTTGTAGACATGGGTTAATAATACCTCCATATGGATATGGAGGTATTATTTCCAACTGTATGACGCTGGGAAAGGGTATATTAAAGATGCTGTGATGCTCAGATGCAGGGTAAATCACTGTGAGAGGTCTTCCATTTCAGGTGGCCACATAGCAGGTTATTTTTTTATATGTAGATATGTATGAGTTTGATTATTCACACCTACATACAAAATAAATTAAATGTATCCAAGCTCAGTACCAAGTATCAATGCTTACTGAACACAGAATGGCCCACATCTCTGCCGGCAAATTGTCCTGGGTTTCGATTTCAGGCAGCTGAAGGAATACAGACTATCAAGCATGGTCCATGGCCTGCCTCTTAGTATTGCCTAAACACAAGCTACAAAGTTAAAAACTTTTGAAGAATTCAAAGATATATCAGATAATTATACAGATTTATATTATAAATTAAAGTTATCTAATATCAATAGAATTGTTTAAATGTTAAAGGCTTCACTTGCAAGTTAAATGTTCTCACATTATATATGCTCCTGATTTGATGCAAAGAAACAAGTGAAATGACCTGATCTAGGAATGCTTTGTCTGAAGAAAGGAAGATTTACAGAAAGCTTGAAGCCATAATAGAAAAAAAGATGAGATCCTATCTACGTCTTGAATTCTCAGCTGCCACTTAGAACATAAGCAAATTAAAATAATTAAAAAAATATATATTTATTATTCAGACATTGTTTTCATTTCACCTTCTTTCAGATATAACAATTAATTGATTGTCTTGTACTACATTTTTGGCTCTTCAGAGATTTATACATGTTACGGAATATATATACCTTATTTCCAATGGGAGCATTTAGAATGCATAGCATTAAGGAAGGAGATGTTAATATACATAAGGAAATGAAAGTTTAGGTGAAAAATGAAATGTGAATTTACATTCCCATTATATTCATAGTATTTTTGTTATACATACTTTTCTTTCTTTTATACATACTTTTCTTTCTTTTCTTTCTTTTAAATTAAAAATAGGTTTTCAATTTTAAAAACCCACACAAAACAAACAAGACTTTTGCTTTTAATTTTCATTCTTTGGAATAAAAAAAAAAATAGTACTATATATTTACAAAAAGTTGAAATAGAATTTTCCAATCACCACTATGGCTCAAACTTTATTTCCCAGGATCATGCTGGGGTGTTTCTAAAGCTGTTTTGGATACCTGCTTGTAGATGATCTAAATATCTGATCCTCCCATACTTCATAGTAATAATATAAATAATAATTGTTTAGAAAAAAATACATTTTCAGAACTTTCCACAGCAAAAATGATACAATTGTTTTGTGGAGTACTAAAGATTTGTTCCTCTTTCAGGTACAATTTTTTTCTAAAGATGGAATGGTAAATCATTTAGTCTGATCAGCATATCACTGGCCAATAATTACTTCTAGCTGTGTTTTGGTCACTTGTTTATTGATACAATTTTTAAAAATAGTTTTTTTAGACCTTTTTATTTCCTTTAGACAGGATTAAGTCTCATTTTCTTGTTTGTCCCTTTTCACCACAGAGCAAACACAGCTGCAAGAATTGCAACCCCTTCTAATCTTCATAGCTAGCTACTTAGGCAGGTGCAGAGAAAACACTTTTTGCAAGATGATTCCCTCCCCCATTTCCCATACTTTCATGTCCCACCATTCACTAAAGCTTTTTAGCCTGCTACAGATCACTGAACTTCAAATGATCAGGAAATGGCTTAAATCTTCAGATGTTTTAAACATGAAATATACTTTTCTTCATTAGAAAAAAAGACATTTTGAAACTTACCACAAAAACTTAGAGAAATCCATAATCTCATGGGTGTTTTTGTTTCCCTGAATAGTGAGAGATCAGACTCCAAATCCTCTTTTCAATATTTTTAGGCAAAAATGGAAATGAAGCATTCCAGCAGCAACCTCAAGAGAAAAACTTATTTCAGGATGGCCTGAAATAAGACAAAGAAAAAGAGAAGCATGGCTCTGTATTTTACCTTTCCTACCTTTCTTACTTTTCCCTGGCCCCTGCCCTTTATTAATGGCAGACTGATGATTTCTTCTCTCAGTCACAAGTAGTTCTCACCAGCCTAATTTATTCAACACAGCTATTATCTTTGTGGGGTATTTTTGTTTTTTTGTTAATTTTTCCAGTGCAAATGCAGTACTGTGATACATGCTGGTCACTGAGAGCACTGATTTCCTCTCTTTTTATTGAATCTTTCTAACTATACACCAAAAAATATTTTATGTGAAACAGAACTCTGGAATCTCAAAGAAAATACTTTTGAAGATTCATATCTCATGTCAATGGTTGTTTTTCTAACAAATATGTGCTGCTAGGACTTAAAACTTTTCCAGCAGAGATATACTCCTAAAACTATTATTTGATTCTATTTTTTGTGTGGGTAAGAGAATTCAGAATGTACCAACTATTTGAGCTAGACTTTTGTCATCTGTGTTGCTTCTAAATTGAAAAACAAACATGAATACATTTTGATTTTGATGAACCAAGTATTTATCTGTGCTGACAGCCATTGTTATATTCCATCCATAAACCAATGGAATTTACCTTATATAGTCTGAGATGTTAAATATAAATAGGAAAAAAATCAGAGTGTTCATAGTAGAAAGCTTGACGGATTGTTAAATACAGAGATTATCAGGCATCACCATGAAGGAATGGTTCCTGTTTTGAAGTCTCAGGATCCATTTCCTTACATTTAATAGATTTATTCATTGTCATTTTGGAGCATCTTGAAAATGATTCCATCAACATGATTTTCATGCAGTTTTGATCAAAAAAAAAAGTATATAAAGCCATGAAATTGCTGCTGACAAAGAAACTTCCATCATCTCATAACATATTATATATAATACAAGCTCAATATTTGATGAATAAAATAAGATTGAAGAAACAGCTGTGTTTAGAGATTGAGGTGTATTTTCCCCTTTCTGCTTGTACAGTAAAATAGTACAGAATTAAAATTTTGAAATAAGCTGTTTTTTTCTCTTCATTAAGTCTAGTCAAAACAAATGAGTAAGGTACCACTGTGCAGAGCCAAATTTAAATCAAAGGCCTAAGATGCTTGGCAAGGTATCTCTCTGGAAAAAGAAGCTACTCTGATATGCTAATATTGTAATGAACTATTCACAAGACCTTTGTCACTCAGGACACTAACATTAACACTTGCTGAGTAAATGATTTTTAGCAATTGCAATTTCTTTTTATTTATTTTTCTTACTAAATTGGGAGTGTGAAAGCAGGGTTCATTATTGTGGGTTTTTTTGGCAAGCAAAGATAAAATCTGCATTATCCCAAGTGGACTCCCTATTACTATAAATTGTTTACTAAGGCAAAAATTGAACTTGTGTTGCAGAAACACTAAGTAGGAGAAATATAACTCTTTTCTGAACCTTGTTTACTACTCCACAGCTTATGCAGTTATATTGAAACTGTATCAATAGATACTGGAAGTAGCGCAATTAAACTTGTCAGTGTACTCTCCTATAACAATACTGGTTGTACATCACTGCATTTTTCTTCTATTAGTTATAATAAGTTTACAGATAAACTATTTTTCCCTGATTTGAGTCTCAATTTGGTATGACAATTCCTATTGCAAAAGTCTGCTGAGATTGTGTGTACTGACTGATCCACGACGGTGCAAAAGTGGTAGGAAGGACAATTTACAAATCACAGCATTATAACAGGGAATTCCAGAAGGCAAACTACCAGCTTATCTACTGAGAATAATGACATTTCATATCCAAAATATGCCATGCCATGGTCAGAGGAGTCAGAAGAAATGTCAGAAGAATCAGACGTAACTAGAGTAGGCAACTGTTCCAGCAGACTTCAAAACTGATGGAGTGATGCAAGCAAAATTTATGTTGGGTATGCTTCTACTCCTAATCAGAGTAAAACTTGAGCCCAACTATAGTCTGTCTTAGGAACTTCTACACGTCTGAGACTTGAGCATAGCCAGATGATCCTTGTGAACAGATTGCAAACATAGCTCAGTAACTGTTTTGGTTTTTTTTATTCCAGCCCTTATCTGTACGTATCAACTCATTATACTGAATCCGAGTTCAGCTGTGCTCAGGGCCAGAGTGTCAACACCAGCTCCTTTGTAGGAACTGCTGCTTAAACCAAATCTGAACATGGCCTCATGTTGTGTCCTGACACCAGACCTGTAATTAGGGAAATATCATCTTTCCAACCCTAAAATTGGCTTGCATCACAGTAGTTCTCATAGTACTGATTTGCAATTATCCAGAGCTTCCTGACTTGTACAATCTTCAGCGCAATCAAGACCGACTAATAAATCATTTGTGCAGTTCTCATTTTATTAAGGTAAGATGTGATTATTAGCATATTCCTGAACGATTAAGATTCTAATTGTCCCAGTCCAGAACGGAAAATATGAAAGCCTACATCTCCTAGATATAACAGTAAAGATGGCTGTCATTTTAGCTTTATCTGGCTGTCATATCAGCATAAAGCAGTCTAGTTTCTACCACATTGACCAAAAATCAAAAACTTTTAAAACTGTTTTCAAAATATTCTTTTTATACAAGTTCACCCATAGAAGATGTACAGTAAAAGTGTTGCTGTGATTCAGCCCATGTTCGGAGCAAGGGGGCCGGAGTGGGTCGACTTCCCCTCGTCCGACTCTATCCCAGAGGACGAATCAAAAGACAGCTCTGGACCATAGCAACATCCACACCTGGTGTGCCATGTCACAGAGCCTCTGTCCTCACTGCGGTTTGTGAACTGCTTGGGGCGGACAGCCGCCGGCCGGGGAAACTGAGGCACGCAGTTCCCCAAACAGGGCACCCCGTACTGTGCGGGCAACGAACCCCACTAGCCACAGGCCGAGCCCTCAGGGGGAGGCAGCGTGGCATAAAAGCATATTTTATTTGATAAATATCTTCCAAGAAATAGAGATTTAATCTGTGAAACAGACAGCAGCTAACAAGCAAGCTGCAAGTGATGTCCATGGCAAATCAAAGTTCAGGGCTTGATGTGCTTC
This sequence comes from Struthidea cinerea, assembly GCA_013397865.1. Lineage (NCBI taxonomy): Eukaryota > Metazoa > Chordata > Aves > Passeriformes > Corcoracidae > Struthidea > Struthidea cinerea. The sequence continues at coordinate 425,357 of VZTI01004087.1, read as the reverse complement.
AGTGACCTCAGACCTGGGGGAGGAAGTTAAAATACCTTGGGAAAAAGGATGTACCACTGATAATGGAAGAATTTATGGGCCACAAGGACATCTGGCAGGACTCCCAAGATAAGGAAGAAATTAATAAAACCCACTCAGCAACTGTGCTGAAATCAGCTCCAGATGGTTAAAAGGTAATCCTGAGAGGGGGATCTCTGACCGCTGAGCCACAGACCACCGACCCAAGAAACCCACTGACCCAAAAGAAGAGAGAAATTGGGCATGTGGACTAATTAGGATAAGAAGTGAGAGAATCATTAACCTACAGAAGATAGAATACTAATTAAGAAGAGAACTATGCAACCAGTAGCCAATGACCACTAATCCCTTTGTTTGCAAAAATGTATAAATAGTTAAAAGCTTGATAATTGGTGTACATGATAGGTGAAGAGTTCCCCCATGCACCTCAGCACTGAATAAAGTAATGTTGGCTTTCTAACCTAACAAACTACTTGGGTTAGTATATTTCCTGGGTTTTCAGTGGCAGACCCTGGGGAAGGAAGGAAGAGCTGCCAGCACACCAGGCTGGGCACTGCTAGCAGCCACCCCATCAGCATCACCACCTCTGCCTTCCTGGGGCAGATAGAGCTCTCTCATGTGGGACAGGCAGCCTGCACACCTCGGTATCTGGCATGGGAAGACCTGCCCCAGGGGGATGGATGTGATCTTACAGGGTCACAGGGAGCAGGATGGGTACAGGCAGAGCCACAGCACCACATACCCTGCAGGAGGGTCTGCAGGCCGGTGTCCAAGCTCTCCCCAATGCGAATGTGCACATCTGTAATCCACATGGCCTGGGTCTGCGTAGGAGAAGTGCACATAACTGTACAGCATTATATCTTTGAGGAATTAGTTATAAAAGACTGCTTAGAAATTTTTAGGCATTTATTAGCATTTCATAATGTCTGGTCTTGTGATTTATCCATTCTGCCAGTGATATTGATCCTGGATGTATCATTCAACATTTGCAAGTTAATTGCATGTCATTAGCAAACCAGTAAACCCTTTCAGATATGATTTGGTTAAAACTATAAGAACTGAGCAGTTTTGCTCTGTGATAGCTGCTGTCTTCATTACCATAAGGCATTCTGAGATAATATCAGAAAAGATTGTCTCTCTAAAATACTGGAGTGTTTCTGCTGGAGCATAGGAAATCCTCAAGGACAGAAATGAGGTTTGCAGCAAAATGACCTGTGGATATCCGGATAGATCTGTAAACAGCACAGTAATCACACTGTCTTGCAGAACTTAATCAACCAGTACTTTACTCCTGAGGAGGGTGTTTATGAAACGCTTTGTTAAAAAAATATCCCCACAAATATTCTGTGCCATCCTTCTTTGTGTTTCTACAGAACTGCTACTACTTAAGTTACATTAGTGATGAATGAATATGTGACAGTATTTTAAATTGATTCCCTCTTGATTGCAAGATTATCTATAATTTACAGCAGGATCTCTGCAGTTATGGACTCCAGACTGCACCATCTAATGACCTGTCTGGTTTAGCATGCAATGTTTTTACACTACGGGTTGGGTTTTAGTTTTGTTTTGCTTGTTTTTTTAATGGTAGCAGGAGAGAAACCCACTTATATTCATTGCAAACAAGGACCCTGGAGCTGTATCCTTTTCCCCCAGGAAGTAGTTGGCATTTTATTGCAACAAATAGCTAAAGATACCTTCTACAATATGCATGAATTATATATGGACTTTTATTTCATATTTTCTAAATCCAACTAGGCTTTAAAATTGCTTTACAGAAGTAATTTTCTTTTGGTTGTACCCAAAAAACCTCCTGATAACTTCCTTTGAGTGCTGAGGGCAGAGTAGGACACAGCTATGTTAAGTTAGTTATATTCAGAGTTACTGTTCCATGTAAGTAGAAAGGTTCCACACAAAAAAAAAAAAAAAAAAAACCCACAGCAACTGTAAAATAAAGGATTAGTCTACCATTAACTGTGAACCTGCTGGTTTGTTTTTCTTTATAATTCATGACTTCTTGTATTTTACTTCCTTTTGTACATTTTGTGCCATGGCAAGAAATTTAAAAACAAGACTTTTTCTAATAACCCCAGAGAGAAAAGAAAAAAAAAATATTACTTACTAGCCTTATAGTAATCAGTGTCTCTCTTGGCATGATATTTCTTTAATCTTCTAGTAAGACAAGCAGGATTTTAAATCATTTAAACTGAAAAGATGTCATCTGGAAATCGCTACAGGTAGAAAAAGAAGAATCCTTGCATCAAGCATTGGAGAAGTAAAATGGCAGTTAATAGCTAAGTTAGTTTCTAATTGATTTCCTTCTAATAAAGATGGCTAAGACCAAAGATAATAAAACTAACACTGTTTTATCACACAATATGACGCATGATTAGTACCTTTGGCCAACCACTGGAAATAATGGATTTTTCAGTAGCCAAAAAAAAAAAAAAATTACTAAATGCTCTTTTAAATCAGATAGCTTTTTTCATCTGCAAAAAAAAAAAAAAAATACAAAATCAGAAATCCAAAATTTAAGCCAGAAGTTAATTAAAAATATATATTTTAAAGTAAAATGGTAATAATTGCTTTCTCTTCTGTTTCTTTTCAGACTTTAAATGTACTCAAATCTGGTACTTAGAAACTTTTGCTCATTTTGAACTGCATTGTTTCTAGTACACCAAGTGCCAAAAAATTTCCATTCAACTCTGATTCTTTTTGTTTGCATATTCTGTTATAGAAAAAAAAAATAGAATCCATGAGAGTGGAGTCAATCAATTGATTGATTTTACCAATCAAGTAATTCAGAATGCTGAACAATTTTTAGCTAGCAAAGTTGTAAGAGTTCATGCTGAAATAAAGCACTAAGAAAAAAAAACAACAATATTTTTAGTCATCTTTTATCTAACTTGACCCAGGAGGTGTTTTCTTAGGAAAAACCCCTATTTAACTAGACAGCATAAAAGCAGTTTCAAGTGGTTGGAACTAAAATTCTGCCAAAGCCAGCACCCTGTCTTCAGCAATAGCTACAAAGAGATACGGAAAGAAGATGCAATGTATGCAAGAAATGGAAGAGATAGATTACATTGTTCTTGAGAACTTGTCTATCTTCTAAGACTTGTAGCTCTGAAAATTCTTAGCCTGTCATAATTTCTATGCAACCTTCAGTGGATTCTATTTAATAAATTCATTTCATCTTCTTTTGCCAGCACATGGTGTTTTAGCCACGTTTTCTGGGGGCAAAGTATTAAAAAAAAGTGGCTACAGTTTCTTGCTTTGACAGACTGTGGTTACTAATACTGACAATGAAGTTACTAGCATTCAATTCAAATCAGATTAATATGATTTTTAAAACCAAAAGGATTCAGAGTATGGGTACTAATTGAAAGAGGTGAAATTTAGGCTGAATATTAGATAGAATTTGTTTACTATGAGGGTGGTGAGACACTAGAACAGGTCACCCAGGGATGTTGTGGATGTCCCAACCCTGGCAGTGTTCAAAGCCGGGTTGGATGAAACCTTAGCAACCTGATCTGGTGGGAGGTATCCCTGCCCATGGCAGGGTGGATTGGGACTAGATGATCTTTAAGGTCCATTCCAACCTCTTAACTTCCCATAATTCTATGATAATTCACATTCACTTAGACCCACTATAAGCTATAAAGGACAATCCCATTGACTACATTTATATGACTTTGCTTTGCATTGAGTTGGTCTCTTGTACAATTTAACCCTACACAGTGTTTGTGTGGCCAGATTTTATCCTCGAATAACCATACAAATTGGTAAAATGCAAATGGTGAATTAAGCACAAGAAATTCTGTGTCCAAATCCTCATAGTGAGTGCTGATTACAATTAGTGATGAGTTTCCTGAGGCTTATCTAATGTTTTTGTTATTGGAATACTTTTTCTGTAAAAGGACAACAAGAACTTCCATGTTTTTAATTTATTCCAGCTTTTTTTAGGATCCTGCTATGATGAAAAAAAATCTGCTTTTTCTTCAACTTGTAAGAGCTATTAGACTTTTGTTGTCCTTACAGGTTTTCTGGGTAAGATTGGGAAAGGTTGATGCCTTGGGAATGTTGTCTCTGCTTGCAGAGACACATTCACTCATGTCCTCCTAATTTGTATTCATAAAAGTATCTTCTCCAAGGCATCTTGTTCCCTTTCCTATTTTTTAATATTTTGCCCTTCCAAAGCATTCTAAAGAAGAGAGCATTAGTTCAAACTTTTACCAAAGTCCTCACAATCTTTCTTTATATTTTTCAAGTCCATGTCCTTTCTCCTCGTGCAGACAGACCTAGCACAACTCATTTGTCTCCTTTGACACTAATATTCTCTTTTAAATAAAAAACCCCCATGGCTGCAGTATGAAAAACAAAAGTTACTTGCATGAATGAATAGGCTCCAAGAAACAATTTCACAGCTAAATAAGAAGTCACTTAACTAGGATTTCATGGCTTTCCTTTAACATAGCTCTATTTTTAAATATCAGAGCTAAGTAAAAGGTACCAGTACAGTTGGTCTCTTTCTATCCCTTGCATGAATGGTTTGATGCCTGAGCTCCACTGTGGCAGATATTTCTCAAGAGTGGAGTCCACTGAGGCAGCTGTTTCGATGTATAGGTTTGCCTTACTCTGCTATTCCTTTACACAGCACATGCAAATGCAAATAAACCGTGTCCTGACCAGCTGCACGTGGCACAGGGACCTACAGGGCATGGCAGACTGCAGACACAGGTCTAGTAGCACATTAGAGTACACACCCTGCACTGTAGTTTAGAACATGGGTCCACTTCCTAGGTGTAGCTGCCAGCCTGGGAGAAGCTGTAGCACTATTTTGAAAGAGATACTTGAAATATTCATGAACAATGCTACCAACATGAGAGATGGCTCAAAGAATGCAATGTAACTGGGGAAAAAACAGTTTCATGGAATGGATTGAATCCCTGATCTTAGAGAAAGAAAGGTAGAAATGAGTCATTGCTTTCTCCTGTTGCCAAAAATGATGTCAAGAAAAGATCTCTTGTGGTGGCCGATTGGCCAGTGGTACAAGAGACAGAGACAGCTCTTGGTAAGACAGTCTCTGGTGCCAAAGACTTATTGGTCATGGTGAGGGAAAGAAGCCTCTCCCAGGATGCCTTGTTCAGTTATGGTAGTGTACTCCAGTTCTGATTTCCCGGTTGGCTCCTGGTGTTAGCCACACCCCTGCCTTAAGATCGATCTGTCTCGTGCTCGGGGTGTTTGCCCCTGCTACCTTCGACAGTGTAGAAGCAATAAATGCTGCTGCCGGAACGCATGCAAGTACCCTTTCCAACTCTTTGCTACCAGCTATGATACTGAACCCACCCGTGCGTCTGTGGGGGCATGCGGGACCCCACGGAGCCAGGCAGGGACAGTGTTAATCTCTAAATATACAAAAAAGAAAAGAAAAATACAGATTTTCTATTTTATTTTCTAAGCAATTTCATAAGAACACAGTGTTTTAATAAAAAAATGTTGAAACTATGGGGCGCAAAGGTAAACTCAGTTGAAGCAATCATGGCACTAAAATTGACGGTGTCCAAGAAGTTTCTGGATAACACTCTCAGACACATGATGTGATTCTTCAGGTTGTCCTGTGCAGGGCAAGGAGTTGGACTTTGATGATCTATGTGGTTCCCTTCCAATTCAGCATATGCTGTGATTCTGTGACTTTCAATTATACAAACAATTCTATATGGGAATTCAAATTTCTGTGTTTATGTACAATATAGAGAGGTTTTCAAGACTCTTTAGGAAAGTCAAAATTTTTATAAGGCTTGAGAATCCTAAAGGTATTAACCTACTGAATTTGAGTATAGCATAACTATTTATGTGAGATGATTATATATTTAATATCAGCATTGATTAAAGTCAGTGTCTTAATATATGCATATATATATATTTCTTGCCCTTCCACTTTCTGGGATCCAATCATATTCTAAGAGGGTTTATGATCTTGTTCTTTCCTTTATGTTAAAACACGATAAGGGGGACAACTGAAGAGATTTTTTTCACCTACAATTTTTCAAAGACACTTAGAAGTTAACTTGTCGATTTTCTGCATAAAAGGAATACATCACTATAGATTTATACAAAGTCAGCTTGATTCGGAATAACTAAATGAAATTGATAGCTTTAAAATAGATTTTATCATAATGGTTTTCTATTTTCAAAAAAAATGCTATTTATCACTTTTCATATTGGAGACTTTTGAGGTCAATATTAAGAAGCTGGAGGTAATCTAATTACAAATCATCTTGCATAGCCTTCTTTGCTAATTGGCAGCACTTTCCCTACTGTAAGGCCTGTTATTCTTTTATTGATTTACTGAAGTAACATGCTTTATTTATACAACCCACTTCCTGAATGTGTGCTCATCTGTAATGGTAATTTGAGGTTAATAGAACCTGTGTGTTAGTGTTGGTTCAACTCAGCCAATTGCTATTACTCTTTTGAGGTAATAATTTATTCAGAAAGGCAATATTCAGCTGTCCCACCTGAGGACCTATAGTACCTCTTCAGACACTGATCCAGGGAATTTTCAAATTCAGCCACCCTAATTCAGAGGGCAGAAAGAACAAATTAGAATTTGAAAGGCTGGTATTACAATTTTTAGTAAGAGTATAATTTAGGCTTAAAAAAACCCCCAGGGTGAAATTCATAAAAATTAGGGGTTGGGGGTTATCTGGAACCAGGTAACACGAGGGAGTGAAAGGAGGTCCTGCTACAGAGGACACAATCAGATGTGTGGCATATGATTGTAAAGACAGGAAAGGCAAAGCAAAGCTTGAGATGTCACTAGTAAAATACGAAAGATAACAAGAATTTGCTTTGCAAGTGCAATCAGTAAACAACGGCCTGAGGAAAGGATAACTCTGTTGGCTCAATGCAGGAAAAGAATGACAAAGGAATGGTATCAGGAAATATAGTCTTTACTGCCTTTTCTGTTTCAGTCCTCAGGAACAGATCAGCTGAGACTAAATGACTTCTAGAAAGCTTCAACTGCTGAGGAAACACAAAATGCTTGCTTGTGACCTTATGTTTTTAGATGAAATAGCTGAGTCAGATGACTTATGTTGGCTTTCCTAAAGATTACAATGGAGATGCATGACAATCTGATAAACATGAAACAGAGAAAACTACAACAGTGTGGGTGGTTAGAATAGATAATCCCAAAGAGTAATTATCAATAACTTGTGGTTATAATGGAAGGATTTATTGATTGCTGTTCCACATGGCATAAAGGATGGACGAGAATGTACATTATTGAATTTACTAATAAAAAAGAAGATCTGGCATGGACTAGAAGACAGGATCCAAGTTTTCAATAAGCCCAAATTTGTGAAAGATTTGATAAAAAAAAATAAGTAAGGGAAATAAAAAGTGTTGTGCCTGTGCAGGAACAACTAACTACAGAAATACAAGAGGAGGATGGACAGCAAAGTGGAATAGGAATAATAGTTTATAATGGATCACTAATTGAAGAAGAGACAATAAAATCACATACTCATTTGTCTTGGGGTGACACCCAAGACATTACTAAAGAAGGCATGTGCCATATTGGGTGTATTAATACCAATACAGCCAATTGTGTTCAGTCTTGGCCATTGTACTTCAGAAAACGTTTAAGTCAGTGTGAGAAAGTCTAGAAGAGAGCAGTAATGTTAATCACAAAGTTTAAGAATGTGATTGACCTAAGAAGAAAAGCTGAAATAATTGGGTCTGGTTTGCCTTCCATTTAGACTTAGAATTACCTGGCAATTCTTTGAAGAATGTCCATTCTGATCAAATGATGATAAATGGGCTTATATTGCAAGGTAGATGCCAGTTAGATTTTAAATATTTTTGTGGCAATGAGCCTGAAACACTTTTTACACTTCCCTTATGGATTACTTTTTCATCATGGTTTTGTTGTTGCTGAATTTGATTTCTTTTATTCTGGAAAATAAACTTTATTTTTAAAATCCCATCCACATTATATTTAGCTTTAGTGTAGTCCTAGAAATGTAGCTTGTTGTTGAGAAGCTGGAGTCAGCAACAAAGAAGAGAGGCTGGGAAGGCATAACTGCTTGTATCAGGCCAAGATATCTTATCTGGGAGGTTGCCACACGAGACGATGAGTGGAAAAAAAGCAGTGAAAATGTTGTAAGAGTTACAGTTTTAGTGAAAGTGGTATGCAACAATGAAACAGCATGGAGCGGTAGAAGGAAAACAACATAGTGGCTTTGCTACTCACAGTTCCTTTATCTTGGTACTACTGACATGCAAATTATGCCATAGAAATACCAGCCACAGTCAGAGGATACAAGATTAAAATATTGAATTTATTTCTCACACAAATGACTGGCAAATGAAATGGAAGTATATAAGTACGCCAGCTTCACACTGTCATGCACAAACAGAACTCAGGCAGAAGAACAGAACAATATTCTGTACCGCTTCATGTTAGTCCAAATGTCAGATTATCCTGAAAACTTTCAGATCACAGCAGAAACTTGGATGTTCAACTTTGGTGGTTTAGATTTGCATCAGACAAAATCGTATAAAGAAACTCTAACACTATTTTCAGACTCTGCTTATTAGATCCCAGTTTTGGGGATTTTTTACACCTGAATGTCTAAGCATCTAAACAATTTAGAAAGGCCTGCATTTTGTCTAAAAAATACAATGATACTTCTGTTAGGTTTCAACAAGAGCAGGGCTCGTAACATCTTCAGAACAATACTCATTTCCGCCTTACCTAAAAAGAGCTGGATTTTATTCATTTAAGGTAGAGTACCGCTTGGAAGGAAATGTCATTTATTAGAAAAAAAAAACGGTGAGGGTTTTTGTATGTCAGAAAAATGATTGTAGAACTGTATATGCAAGACCAGAAGATTATGTTTCATTCAGACATCATTCAATAAATAGATGGTTTCACTTCCTTTTACCTCTCCCCTTCTTTATGCTAAGGGCTGGACAACTACATTTGATGCAAGTGCCTGAAGGATAATTCCAAGGGTGAACATCAAATCACAGTGCAATTCTAACTGGGGCACATTACTTTGCTGCTCTCAGGAATGTCTACGTTGTCAGATGTGCATTAAAGTGAAAAAATAGTCTTTTTCTTTTCCATCTAGATCTATTGATCTCAATGGACTTTATTCTTAAGAAATATTTCTCATTTTTTTAGAGTAGCACTGCACACAAAAAAGGCAATGGGAATGAAAAAAATTTGCTCCACTTACAGTCGCCCAATTTCCTGGGATATTATTCTACCTTGGGAAATTCATATTCAAAATTTAAAAGAATACCTGTAGTACAGGACACAGAACTGGAAGGTTAGTTTTGCATGTTTCCCATAGCCTCCTATTTTGAAAGTATTTGTAAACCATTCTAGAGATTTATTTTTTAAAAAAGATTTTATGTTGAAAGGCATAATATCAAATAGCTGGTAGGGAGAATAGTGCTCCATATAAAAACAAACAAACAATGTATCAGAAAGTACTGAACCATGGCTCTTCTTCCTCTGAAGCATAGGAGGTCAGTTTTGTCTTAAAAATGGAAAATTAGAAAATTTCAAATCCTTATTTCCTTTTCAGAATCTTTTTTTTTTCATGTATGTCTAATAAACTTAGCCAGTATAAAGGGAAGAGTCAAAAATGTGTTGAAATTTCCTTGTATGTGGGGGTTTAGCCTCTGCTCCTGGACCTGATTAAAGTGGCTGTGATATTTTTGTCTGACTTGGATGACACATCTCACCCTGCCAGATTCCCTTTTTGGAAATGAAGTTCCTGTTGCAATTGCATTTTCTTTTACATTCATCAGTAAAGATAATTGCAGCTTCTGTTACTAAATCAGTTGCCAAAGAGATCAAGTTGTCCTTATTCAGCTTCTTGGATTTGAGAAAACATTATTTGTTATTAACTCTATCTTGAACTCTTCTATCTTATCCTCCACTGTGAGCAAACTAAAGCAGCTTATATCATGGAACATTTTATGCGTCATACAAGCCATTAAATGAAAATATGGCCTTTTTGCTTCATAAATCTGTTTGAGCAAGCACGATATCATGATTCATGGACAATATTTTCTGATTTTATGTGTGGAAAATATGCAGTATCCCAATTTATCTGCCTATGTGATTAGTTTCTTTCTTCCTTGAGTTTCTCAGTTAGACTTGAGTCATCACCTAGGTTAAATTTAGGGGCTATTATATACTAAATAAATAAAGTCTTATAAAAGCTTAGATATAAGTCTATGTCTTACATGTAAAATCTCTACTATTTTGTTACGACAGTTTGAATACATTAATTTATCAATATATTTTAATTTTAGTCTGCTCTTATTTAACATCTCTTGTTGAATATTTCTAACAAAATTGAGCGCTAAAACCAGAGGTATAGATTTTTCTAGTATAAGTCTGTGAAAAATATTCATACAGAGAACATCAGAAGAAGTTTAATATTCAGGGTATAAACAAGGTATAATTATGGAATCAATTAGGAGCAAATTGCAAAAACTATCCCTACATATACAATATTGTATTTTGCTTCTTTTGGAATTAGAGAAATTTGAATACTCATCTGTTTATTTCTTAGCAAAGCTGTGAAGGTGGGTGGTTTTTGGTTTTGGTAGGAAGAGGATTTGACTATTGCATTATGTATATGCATAGAAATCAAGGAAATTCCCCATCTCCAGTTCATGAAGTGAATGTTAAAGAAAAACTGTTTGGAAGGCAAGAGAATTTCCTGCTCTGTGTAGACATAGCATGAACATACTCTGCAAACCCTCCCTTCAGGTTAATACATCATTTTTCCATCAAAATGTTCAAATACTAGGCCAGACATGTTTTGTTCCAGACATCTTTGTTTCAGTTAGTATTCAATGAAGCTTAAAAGAACTCTGAGAAGGACCATATGTCTAGATCTATTTCCTTGTTTACAAAAAAAAAAAAGAAAAGGAAAGCCCCATGCTGACTTGCAACATGTCCCACCTCAGGCTTTTGATTCCAGAGCCTCTGTCCCCTGCTCCTCCTTTTCTCAGTGCTGTGTGGTTCTTCATTTAAGCTAGGTCATTCTGCTTATTTCTCAGTTTCTCACAGTTTGATCTTTGACAATTACGGGATCACAGCCTTCCTTTCTCTCCATCCATATTTTCATGGAAACACAAAAAGAGTGCATACAAAGGCACTGGAAAAGGACTGCTTTTTGTCCTCGTTTTCCAGTGAAACCTTTTAGCGTCATAACACTGTGGAAGAAAATGAAATTTCATCCCTGGAAACCCAGAAACGACCAGGATATCTAAAAGCAAATGATGCAAAAGAGAAGAGGGAAGGGGAA
>VZTI01004087.1:392525-413742 GCA_013397865.1 Struthidea cinerea | reverse complement strand
GGGGGGGGGGGGGGAGCGGGAGTGGGGGGGGAAGGGGAAGGGGAAGGGGAAAGGGAAGAGCATCTGTTCCCTTTCCTCACTATTAAGATTCCTGCAGAAATGAAGATATTAGTAACATTTGCATGTTTATGTTTTGTGCCTCAAAGTCTGATCACAGAGGGAACTCCCTGGACAGCTGATAATATACATGCATCTATTTAATTTCTAGGTATAAAATGAGAGGTTAGAGAAGATGAATATTTTAAATAGGAAAGCATGAGATCACTACATCTGCAGAAAAATTGTTACTAGACAGTTGTTTTGACNGGAAGAGGATTTGACTATTGCATTATGTATATGCATAGAAATCAAGGAAATTCCCCATCTCCAGTTCATGAAGTGAATGTTAAAGAAAAACTGTTTGGAAGGCAAGAGAATTTCCTGCTCTGTGTAGACATAGCATGAACATACTCTGCAAACCCTCCCTTCAGGTTAATACATCATTTTTCCATCAAAATGTTCAAATACTAGGCCAGACATGTTTTGTTCCAGACATCTTTGTTTCAGTTAGTATTCAATGAAGCTTAAAAGAACTCTGAGAAGGACCATATGTCTAGATCTATTTCCTTGTTTACAAAAAAAAAAAAGAAAAGGAAAGCCCCATGCTGACTTGCAACATGTCCCACCTCAGGCTTTTGATTCCAGAGCCTCTGTCCCCTGCTCCTCCTTTTCTCAGTGCTGTGTGGTTCTTCATTTAAGCTAGGTCATTCTGCTTATTTCTCAGTTTCTCACAGTTTGATCTTTGACAATTACGGGATCACAGCCTTCCTTTCTCTCCATCCATATTTTCATGGAAACACAAAAAGAGTGCATACAAAGGCACTGGAAAAGGACTGCTTTTTGTCCTCGTTTTCCAGTGAAACCTTTTAGCGTCATAACACTGTGGAAGAAAATGAAATTTCATCCCTGGAAACCCAGAAACGACCAGGATATCTAAAAGCAAATGATGCAAAAGAGAAGAGGGAAGGGGAANGAAGGGGAAGGGGAAAGGGAAGAGCATCTGTTCCCTTTCCTCACTATTAAGATTCCTGCAGAAATGAAGATATTAGTAACATTTGCATGTTTATGTTTTGTGCCTCAAAGTCTGATCACAGAGGGAACTCCCTGGACAGCTGATAATATACATGCATCTATTTAATTTCTAGGTATAAAATGAGAGGTTAGAGAAGATGAATATTTTAAATAGGAAAGCATGAGATCACTACATCTGCAGAAAAATTGTTACTAGACAGTTGTTTTGACTTCCCAGGCCAAAGAGGAGAAGCTTACTATCCACAGGTATACAATATAGCAGATCTCTTCTTTCCAGGATCCAGGAATCATCTGGTTCAGCACATCAAAAATACTGTTCAAATTACAGTGAGAAACTAGATATAAGTTTATTATATTATTATTATTACTAGATATAAGCCATTGCCCTTTAGAGAAATCTGAAGAGATGTTAGTTCACTGGACCAATCTAATTGCTTTAAAGAGATGTAGTACTTTGGGAAAGTATTAAAACTCTCTTAGAAAGGATACCACATAGAGTACATTCCTGACAGTTAGCACTAAACTAGTCCAAAGCACAGCAGAAGTCAGTCTAAGAAGGTGGGGAAATACAAATAACAGCAGTAAGGAATAAAGACCCAAAACCACCCAAAGAAACGAAGAGATAAAAATGCAAGACTAGTTAAAAAAACCCAAACCACCACCACCATCACCAAAACCCCAAACCAACAAAACCCCATTAAAAAATCCCAAAGACAACCACAACGCAAATAAAAAATTAAGATTTGTTTCATCCTGCCAACAACAGCAGCGAATTATTTTTTTTTTAAATGAAAATGAGAGAAAGTCCAAGAATACTTGGTACCTTAATACAAAGAAAGGAAATATAAATGAAAGGGCAACTCCTGGGTTCTGATAATAATCTGGAAGTTTGCAATGTGGTACCGTGCTTTAGAATTCTGTAATATAACCACCAAATATTAATCTGAAATTTAGTTTAAAAACCCTTGTTGAACATCCATACTATTGTGTCTGTGGTCTTTTCAATAAATTTCTGAATAGTCTGCCAAGCTTCTGTGGTTTCTTGGATTATGACACTGAGCAGTTCAACCCATTACCATGTGCTTCAATTTTTGCCTTTCAGACAGTCTCTTCTCTTTCTTGGGAAATGGGTTAACTGCTTTTGGGTGCAATATTATAATAAATAAAAGTAGCACTTAACTGGTAACCCATTTTAGAAAGGTGTTATCCCTCCATCAGAATGGGCTTCCTACAGATAGGCAGGGGTTAGAAAAACTCATTCAGCAAACAGAAGACCAATTATTTTGAAAACACATGAGAAAACCTCTCCTTGTCTATCTCTGTCTCATCTTATGTAGATTGTCTTTTTAAGTGCTTTGATTTTCTCTTCTGCAGTTGCTGAAGTACAGTTCTGCAGAGGTGTAGGGTTGCTAAGGAAACTTCCCAGTCTGACCATTCAAGAGACTCTCTGCCAGTCATACTCCCAAGGCCAGAGAATTTTGCTGCTGGGACTGAAATTCTTCCCAGTAAGCGGCTCCAGTGCCCTCCTTGACTCCCCACACACCTCACTCTCACACAGTCAGGCCAGGTTTCCTTACCAGATTGACCCCATATTTCCCATGTCAGAGTCTCAAATGTCTCTCGTTCCATAAAGCAATTTATTCACAGTTCAGTAACACAGAAACAGCCACAGTTGGTGCCTCTGAGGAGGGACCCCCAGCAAAGAAACCCCTGGGCTTTTATAGCTTCATGTCTAACCACTCCTTCTTCTGAGTCTTCACTCCTGCTGTGTCCCTCAGTGCCCATTCACCTGGCTGGCACCACCCTCTTCATGCCGTTTGTTGACCAAAGGGTTGGCAATTCATGGCCTCTTGTTCTGGGCTCCCACCCGGAGCTCAATCTGCACCTCAATCTGCAGTTTGGAAACTGAGCTACCTGCTCCAGGTGTATTCCTCAACAGTGTTTTCTGGAACAAGAATTTCCCATGCTAGCCAACCCAAGGAATTGATTATTAGGATAAAGTTGAAATGTATACTATGCCAGAACGGCAATCTTACTTCTTAATAAATAACTTCATTATGACACTTGAATCCCAAGCAAAAAATTGGACAGGAAGATAGTTTCTTCATACTTTCAAACCTCTACAATGAAACTGTTCCTGAGAAGCAATCCAGTAGTAGCAAACTCAGGTGGCTAAAATATTAGTTTCCATGACCACCAAGGAAGCATGGTGACACCCAGTCCTGGACCACAAGAGAAAAACAAAAAAAAAAAAATGATCAGGGTCTGTCCTGAGACTTTGGCCAGAAAGAAAGATGTTACACAGAAGACAAGCCTCTTCTACAAGGCAAAAATGTCAAGATATTCCATCAAAAATTGTTCACTGAAGGTGACTAGGTCCATGCCCCTAACATTTATGGAACAATAACCATTGAATACTACACAAAGATGATCCAAAATATCTTCAATATAGAAAGGAAAGATGTTAAAGGAAAATCTGGATAGAAATGAGAGGGTTTTTTGACAGGAAAGGGATAAACAAAATATGTTTCACCAATTCAAGGATCACTGAAAATATGTTGCCTCCTTCTTGACTTAGGATGACTTGATTATGACATCATTCCTCACATCTTTAGTCAATCTGCTTTTTTTTAAGGAAGTCACTCTATTAGAGCTCCAGTCAAAAACAATTTTCAGTGTTTTTGTTTTTCAGAATAAAATCAATGACTTTGAAAGTCAACTTCCCCTTGTATCCTTTTCATATGTTTAACTAAGCTCCTTGAAAGACCTGAGCTAAAGCTCATTGCTTTTAACCGCATTTTAAGACATAACTCTTAAAAGTATCTTTCTTAAGTTCTATGTATTTTAATAGAAGATAAATCAAAGCTGTTATAACAAAACACAGCAACACATTTGTTTTCCGACATAGTCAATGATTTTGGTGATTTTTTTCTTTTGCCAGCATGTAGCATCATTTTTATAACAAAAATACAAAATAAAGTAAAAAAGGTGATGGAGAAAGGTCTCAAACTTCTTTAAGGTAATCAGGGGGAATGAATTTTTGGTTTTGTTTCAGATTCCATTTAAAACATTGGCTTTTTCTGTCCTTCTAAGATAGTGGTCAGTAGAAGGATGTTGCCAGGACTGCAAATGGGTACATTTGAACACTTGTATTTCACATATAAACAATGTTATACCTTTACTAGTGTGAATGTGCCTATTGGACCACCCCTGACAAATGAAGTGTAAAGAGACATCCTAATTTGCAATGAGTAGGGGGAATCCTTGGGGAGAGAAGGAAGAGATACAGCACACCAGGTTGGGCAGTGCCTGCCAGCCTCCCAGTGGCATCACCACCTCCCCCTGCAGCAGGCAGAGCCCTCTCCCATGGGATGGGTGCTGGAGGCAGCCAGAGCCCCACTATTTGTAGATGTTCCTTAATAATCTCTGGTCTCGTGCTTTATCTGTTGTACTCCTGGTATTGATTCTGCACACATACTTCACTGACTCTCAATTAATAAAGTGCCATTACTAAATCAATAGACTGTTTCAGTCCTGATTTTGTTTCAACTAAGTAAATGGAGCAGTTTATCTCCCAGAGCACTTAGTTGTTTAGTTTTGATTTGTGTTTTTTTCTATTATGTCCAGGAATTCCAATCAGAGATACCATTTGGCTAGACATTAAAAAAAGTAGTGGAACAACCATTATCACTTTTCAAGTGTTTAAGAGTTTCAGGATTTCTTAAATTGCTGTGCAATTTCCAAAATACTTCTTTATTAACATTAATATGATCAACAGATGTAAAAACCAGAAAGCTTTCTTCTCTATGCTCATTTGATGTTATTCAGATCATTAACTATGCTTTATCTTATTTTCAGATTTTCAGCTGAGTTTATCAATATTTTAAGCATACTAGAATTTCATAAATATTTTTCACAATAGTTTCTACATAAAATTTAAAGTCTTTATTAACTCTGTTGAAACTCAGTAAACACCTCAGAACCTAGCTTAACTTTAATGTTGCATTTAGAGCTTATATCGCATGCATTTCCTTAAGCCTGCATTATCAACGATTATTCTAAGTTTTTTAGTTGAGAAAGAAAGTTTAATCAATAAACTAGCCTAGCCAAGACTTGCTCACGAATGTTTAAGAGTAAGCTGCATGACTGCAGGGTCACTCTACAGAAGAATATTTTTGTTTAACAGAGTGGTAATGGGGGAAAACATACTTTTACTCATTTCCTTAGAGAAAAAACTGTAGCCATGTCAAGGTATGCTATTGCTTAACATAATGTAATTTTCTATTTCTTTTTCTATCTGTGTGTTTGCGCTAAGAAGTCCTGATCAAGATAATTTCATTTTACTTGACATATTAAAAACACAGAGCTAACATAATGCCTACCTCCAGGAGTCTGTCTAAGCAGTCTCAGATCTAAGCAGTCAATGTCTTTAAGAAACAAACATTTAAATCTATTATTCTGAATCATAATTCAGAATTATATCATCTTACCAGACATTTGTTATTTTATTATCAGTGGATATGCCTTGAACTCCTTTCATCCCAAATCAAGTAAATTAAAACTAAGGAAATTTAATTACATGCAATTATAGTCAAACACTGTATTATTTATAATTCAATTACTGCTTCAAAGGCTTGAATTACAGGCATTCATCCACTAATCTGGACATCTCACCTATAAATTGCACATCACAGCATGCAACAGTTGATCTTAAATATATGTGTCTTTTCTTACACCTTCCTGTCTTGATTTTATGCCCATGAAATTGTAGTGCTGGCACTGCGTCACCACCTCCTAGAAAATTATAACACCTGTCCTCCAGGTTACAAACGCTGAAGAGCAATGATGTAAGAAGCAACTCTACACTCAGTTTCTTAGTATTTGTTTAATTCTTAGTCCTTTTGTTCATATGTGTTCCCATGAACTGCACTCAAAAAACCCCCCCATTTTTTGTCAGCTTCCTCTCTATATTTGATTTCATAAGTATTTGTTACACCTGCCTCAAAACAAGAACAAGAATGCTCAGGTAGCAAAGCCAGACTTTCCTCCGTGATTGTGGCAGTTATATAAGGTATTTGCCATAGTAACACCACAGCTTCACATCCCACCACACTCCCAGTCCCAGCCCCAGATTTTCACATCTGCTTCACTGTGCCCTCAAATATACACATAGTTGCATAATAAAAATTATATGGATTCAATATTCTTGTCTTGTAGTTGCTCTGCTAAAATTATTTTCAGACTAGGACCCTCCTCCTGAAGCTGTTGGGATGGGGTTGACCATGCATTTCTTCCCAAACCTCCAAATTCAGGAGAAGGGGAAAAAGATTATTATTACTTTATCTCCTCCACAGTGAATGTAGAGTTTTGTTGATGTAATCTAATCATGCTGCCATGGAAATCAAGGCTTAGACTTGACAGACGTTTCATGATCTGTTTTTTCACAGTTGAAGCAATAAAATATTTAAAAAATCAATTAAATCTCAATACTAACCACAGCCCCATCAACCACAGTCATAAAAAAAAGATCTGGGAAAAAAAATCCTCCAGAAATACAAAAGAAAATATAATAATAATTTAAAAAATCCATAGAATTCAGTTTTTCACAGTCATTCTCATTACATCTATTAAAAATTGCCTGAAAAAACCACCACAGATATATAAACTCTCATTCTTTGAGAAATAAAATAAATCTCTGACACAGTGTTTCTCAGAATACGAACTGTTCCTCTTGGACATATGGGAAGAACTTTTTTGACGTACAGGGTGAGGAAGAGTTTATGCGGGTGAGCGCTGGGTGACACACAGAAAACTTTCAACGCCAAAACTCCTTCTGCCTCTGCTGAACATAAATGTTGAATTATTCCCTTGCATATTGGCAAAATCTACCTAATATTCTGAATGGGGTGCAGGTGCCCAGGTGCTGGCAGTGGGAGCGGCTGTTCTGTCTGTGAGGAGAGTCTTGGGCTGCCCCACGCTGGGCACCGCTGTTTCCAGAAGTCTCCAACCCACCCACCATAGGGCGCGGCTGAGCCATGCAGCCAAGGGGGTGACACCTCTGGGAAAGGGTATTTAAGAAAGGTCAACATGCCACACAGGACAGCATGGAGTGACAAAGAAAAGAAATTACTCTGAGAAACACCCCTGCAGATACCCAGGCCAGAATAGAACAAGGGGAGGAGGTACTTTATGAGCCTTGCTGATTTATGAGATTACCGTGCTGACCACAGTGGAGGCAACCTGTCCACCAGCAGTCCGTGTAGGATGTGGTGGATCAGAGATCCATCTGTAGCTTGTGGAGAATTCCATTTGGCAGCAAGTGGACATGTCCTAAGGGAAGCTGCAGCCTGTGGAGGTCACACACAGAGCAGGTTCCTGACAGAGGCTGTGGTCTGTGGAGAAGACCCACACTGGAGCAGTTTGTGAAGGTCTATACCCCATGGGAGGGACACCTCGCTGAAGAGGGGAAGAAGGTGAGGAAGAGGAATAAGTGGCAGGGAGAAGCTGCTCTGGACTGACCAGGACCTCCATTCCCTTTACTTCCGCACTACTCAAGGACTGGAGAAGACACCGGAGTCAGAAATTGAGGAGTGAGGTTGAGCCTTGGAAGAAGGGAGTTGGGGGGAAGCATTTCACGGGTTGACATAGTTTCTCATAATCCTAATCTGTTTTTCATTAACAATAAACTACGTTGAGAGTCTTCTCCAAATCGAGTCTACTTTTTCTGTGATGGTGATTTGTAAGTGGTCTCACTGTCTCTACGTATACCTGCAAGTTTTCTCTATTACCTTCCACTCTGTCCTGTTGAGGAGAGAGTGAGTGAGCACCTGGGTGAGAATTTGGCAATGAGCCATCCTTAACCAAACACATATTCTTATGTCTTTTGTCCGGATGGGAAAACAAAATACACTCCCCCACACCTATTTTCTGTGTAGATTTGGAAGCAGAAGCTGTCCTTTCACACACATCCTCCAAGAATATGAAAAGAGATCGCTGCAAATTTCATCTTGCATTCAGCAGAAAAAAACCAGTTGGTACATTTTGCATTTTAAATGTTTTAATTGATAAACATTGGATTTTATCTCTGTTATCTAATCTATTAAAACTGTATGTATTTTGTCTAATGTGCACAGGCCATATATATACTTGATGGGATACAGATCATCTTATGTATGAGTCTTATTCACACATGAACTTTACAAGACAGAAGAAAGATAATAGCAACATAAAAAGATTGAGGAGGGAGCATGGGTCTAGTTTAAGAGACGAAAACAAGCAATTTGACTGTGCCTTCATGAACAAACAGCAGATTCAGAAGCTCAGAAAGAGCTGAAAACGTTTCTACTGCACCATGGATATCTCAGAACAACAGAAAATTTCCACCTCAACAGAAAACCTGAAGCAAATGCCTGTATGATTTTATTTACTTCACAATATTTAGTATAATATTCTGGACAATATACATGATGAATAACATAATGGTTTCAAGTTAATGTTGTGAAACATTGTGAATCAGCTTCCAAGGCACTGAGGCAGAAGGTGTATTTCTGTTAACAGCAGAAATGGGTATTAACTGAAGATGAATAAAGGGAAGGATTCATTTGAAACCAAAATAATAAGCCAAAATCAATAGTAAAATGTATTCACATATTTTCCTCATTGTGTATTGATTATAAAATTTAAGCTCTTGCTGCTCAACACAAATTAACTTCCATTTAGAAGTGTAAAATAAATACAGCAAATAAGGGTATTGAAAAGAAAATTTTCAATGATAAGTGTGGCTCTTACATAGTTTTTTTCAAAAGAGTTTGTTAGACCAGCTGCACACTGGATTACAAAATCTGAAATGAAAGCTGAGCAAATCATACCCAGACATACAAGAAACTGAAAAAAACCTAGGAGACAGAGTAACTGCATATTGAAGGATACAGTTTGAATCCCCGGATGACACTGCAGATAAATATATACCTGTGCAGTGGATTTATCTCCTCTGTCTAAATCATCATAACTAATTTTTGTCGATTCACTTTCTAGAAATGCTGATACAGAACATTTTCTAGACTTTTTCAGTCTTTCAGTTAACTGGTCCTATTAAGTGTAGTTTAAATTTAAGATGTATTTTTTTTTTTTTTTTTGTGATATTTGAGCCAGTGGCACTATAGGGATTTCACAGAACTCTAATAAAAGCACTGAACTGTATGAAGCACAGAACTGCTTTATACATCACTTGCTTGGTGAAATATTTCAGGTTTTTAATTACTGCAATTACACAGATTGTTAAAACAAATATGGGCCAAAATAAGGTGTCTAGAATGAAATCTAAGACCATGATTCATATCATCTATGCATTTATGGACAGGGAATAAATATCTAAGGTATTTATCCTAAGATACCTTCACAGTAAATAGAAAGGAACACAAGCATGCATAAAGCCAGCTTTAAATGTCTTGTTCACATTTTACTGTTTACCCAACTTTTAGATGCCTGAGTTAGATGGGATAAAGCCTATCAAGAATGAGTTCAAAGAATATACTCTAAAAATTAGGAATTCAGAATAAGACAGAGCTTAAAATAATGCAAAATTAGGTGGGAAAGAATATTAAATATTAAACAAATGGTGCTAAACAGTAGAAACCAGTCACTAGGAAAAAGTAATGCAAAAAGACTGAATCAGTGATGGGATTACAATACAGAAATTCTTTCATCAAAAGGCAATAACATCATTCACAGTAGGATAATGATGCTCAAAACTGGAAATTAAACACTAATGGCCTGCATACCTAATCTTTGACCTCTCCTGCCACCCAAGCCAAAGCTCATATTTATCTACTCTATTACCATGTGTATTCTGTGGTCAGAGAGACATTGCTTTGATATTGTACAGTGCAGTGTAAGCTTTCATCTGTTCCCTATAATCACAGAGTACTCCCTAATGATGTATTTACATAAAACATATTTCTAGCCTAATTTCAATAGTGAAGTCAAGGAAAACTCTCAGAGAACCCATGCAAAACCTTAGAAGTTATTTTTGCTGATGATGGTAATGAATGTTTCATAATACAAATCTTGGATATTTTTGATTGTCTGGCTTTCCAAAATTGAAATGAATATGTATATGCATCTCTATTTCATGCTGTGCTGTTCTTAGCCTAATTGCATTTCTACTTTGACTTGACTTCTCTTTCTGAAGCACTTAATAAAAAAATGTGCGTGTGTATATATATATATGTACATTTTTCATACCAAGTTTTAGCTAAACTGACTTTTAAGAGAAAAATATACTTGGTCCTTTACTACTCACTATTAAGAAAGATACCAATGAAAACAATCATACAAACTGATGTTAATGGCCTGCATCAAACAAAATATGAGCATTCAATCATGGGTATATAAAAATAAATATACACTTGATTTTGCACAGATTTCTAAATTTTGCTGTTTGTTTTAAAAGGATTAAATTATTTCATTTCCATAAAAATTTCATGAGCAAAATATGAAATTTAGAGTTTGATAAGAAATCAGGAAGCAGCAGATCTGTTAGTGATAGAAATTAAAGAGAGAGCGGTGTTACACATTTAGTAGTTCAGTAGTTCTAAAGAACTCTATTCCTTAAGAGACGATATGTACATAAAATTCAAGATTACTAACATTATCAAGTATTTATGGTTGCAAAGCTCTTTTGGAATGAAAAGGCAAAACCTAAAACTTATTTTGTGCATTTCAATTTCAGAATGACTAAAAAGTACATTGGAAATCACATATTATATACAAAAGAGTGAGGAATATCATTAGACCTTGAAAAAGTAAAAGAACAGGATGCTAGAAAGACAAGACCGCAAAAGAGAATTTAAAAAAAAAAAAAAATCCATAGAACATTTTTATTGAATGTTGCTGTTTCTCTTGCCCTGTTGTTAGAGTGTTTCAAAATGGAAAGATTCCTTATTGATTTAGAGGGAAAAAAGCCAGTAACAAATTGGTTATAATAAACAAATAAATTCTTTCAAGGATTTTTTATTTTAAAATAGTTTAAACTGTGTATCTTCTCTCAGTGAATGAAGTTAACTACATATATGCCATCACACAAATCCTATTGGAATTTGAAAATTTATTTTTTCCTCCTTAGTCTTCTAGAATCATGAGTTCAAAATAGACCTTTTCAAAATCTGTGCAAAACTCTCTGGTTTTAAATTAATTTCTGCAATAGTTTATAGAATTAATTGTTTGCTTATTATTCAAAAGATGAAGCAGCTTTAACTTTGTGTGAAATCCTGTGGAGTGCCATTTTTAGCTTCTTAAATTTGTAATTCCTGTAGACCATCGATAAACCAGACTGTATGCAACAGGTGTTCTTTGACTGTAAAATAGAAATTATTTTAAAACATTTCTCATTTCAGAGGAAAAATGCAATACTGCTAATGAAGCAAACAGTTCTGTTTCCTTTCTAGTCTCTTATTTTTTTTCTGACTTGAATGTCAAAGAAGTAGAAGTAGGTCACCTGGAAAAATTATTAAAACTTAAGTGTTGAGGATTGAGCTTTTCATCATTTCACTGCAAAAATGGCAGAAGAATTTTAGGCATGAAGATTCAACAGACATTACTCTGTCCATCACAAAACTGTAAAAGTGCATTGAAGTAAAAATTAAAAAGATAACATGTCTAAAACAGAATGTGGTTTGCTGTAACTTCAGTACATTCCTTCAATTAAGATTGTACAGTTGGTATTTTTTTTTTTTTTTGCCAGTGACGCAAAGACATACATATACACACACACATATGTGTACACATGCACACACTTATATCCTATATATCTAATATAAGGCGGTTTTGGTGTAGCATTCGGGTAGATATATATTAAATGTATGCCACAAAAATAACCCGCTTTACATTATCACACCAACTAAGTATCAGATGTCAAGGGTCTACTGTTTCCTTATATAAATTATCAGGAAAAAGTTATTTTTAAGATGACTCATTATCTCATTTCTGAGATGACTATAGGTAACACTGACACATCAAAACAGAGAGGGACAATAGAGAAAAAGTGTTGTCACTTTTAAGGAACAATAAAACTCAAAGAGCAAAATAATTTCATGCTTAATTTAATAATGCAGTTTTCGTTTGAGACACAGAGTACAGCCAGTGGTGCTTATGACAACAGATTAAATCATTTTTCAGATTTAGAGGGTAGTTAGCCTAGAGAAACAATCAATACTATTGGAATGAAAACATCTTTCTTATTGCAAACATAACTCATTACTAATTATTTGATACATTATTTCACCTGCTGTGAAGCTCCCAGTGACATCAGTGAGATAAGACTTTAGTGTCTATTTTCACAACTGTTTATAAAGCTTCCATTGCCTGTTACTCAGATTCACTTTGCATGATTTGAAATGGCCATTATTAACAATTTTGGCACATACATGACAGGAAAAACTGCAGCATCAAACTTATTTCAAAGAACCAGCCCAAATAAATTATACTTGTTATCACATAACATCTATGCAAAAAATCTTTTTTTCCCATATGGATATTCAGTGATTCAAACCCAGGAATTGTTAATTAGTAGATACAATTATATAACTAAATGGTATCTTTAGTCACATCATTCAGTAACAATTCAAAATTAAGAAATATTTTAATCAACGCCATCATTACTGAAGGATCTATAAATCTCAGTCATGGTCAGAACTCCTTAATATTACTTTTAATCACTAGTTCCTCTCACCTGTCCTTAGACATCTGTAACTTAAGTATGCTAACAACAACTTTAAAAGCAGCTCTTCCTTTTCTATTCCATCATGTCAGATATATTTAATTTGATAGAACACATCATATTCTTCCTCTAGGAAGTAGTCCAAAAGCCCAGATGACCATCGCAGTCTAGATATTTAGATGGTTATATATCGATGAATGAGTCATACCTCAAAATACACTCTTTTCTCAAGAGAGTTTATATGTCAGCAAACCATATCAGTAAATTCCTATTACAGAATGGCCCCAGGAGGCATTATGCCTTGTTTTGATGACAACATTATAGTAGGCACATATATTATGCTAGTCACAGCTAGGGAAAGTGATAACTCGAGAGAGTTCCCAGAGCTTCCCCTCCAAAGCTGTCTCCAAATCAGATGGGCACTGTGAGAGAATGTAGGGAAAGGAGTCCTGTGCTACTGTAATCTTTCCAATCCAGCTGCACCTGCACTGTTGGACCCTCAAAGAAAAGGGACTTCACATATCCTCACCCTGCAGTAGCTGGACAGCCAAAACTTAGATAATTGAAAACATTACTGTGCTTTATTTTTATGTCGAGCTCTAAATTTAGCCCCAAATGTATTCGATCCAACAAACACTTGAGACATACATAGTTTATTCTCATCTGATTTAAACATCTGGGGCTCTTCTCTAAAGAAAACATTTGAATTCTTTGGCTGTGTTGACTAAAGTGGCTGCTATTTTAGGAGCTAAATTTGAAAAGTAGACTTTAATGTGCAGTTGCATAACATATAAATACATCGATACAAGAAATCCCTATCTACTGATATGAACAAACAATGAAGTTATACTACAGAGTTAATCTTTGTGTTGCTAAAACTTGGAGGAAACAGATTCAATTCACAAATCATTGCTGTAGCACTATACAATAAATAAACAAAAATTCATTTCATGGTATTTCAATTTTTATGGTATTGTACCATACAGACACACTCTGTAGATTGCTATTACTTCTACCATAAAAATTGTAATATTACAGTGGTGACCAGTAGCGTGGATCTAGTTAAAGGTCTGCCAGTTTTTTCCATTATAAACCTCTATTTTAAAGGGCTTGGAACTCCACTATAAAATCTTCAGATGAGCATGTTGTAAACAGCTTACACACACAGAAACACAGACACACTTAAAGCACATATCTATGATTTTCAAAGGTAAATATGAAAAAAAACAAATAAAAGTGCAACAAAAGAACAGTGATCTGGATTCACTAGGAAACACATCTTGAAGCAACATTAAAAGCCTGGAAATATGTAGTTAAGCTCATGCTACAAAAAAATTTCGAAAACCAGAATATATTTCTTTTTGTCTCTGTAGGATAGTCAGAACAAGTTGGTAGTAACAGCACTGGCTGTCTTACAAACCTTTAGGAGGCATCAGTAGATCAAGATCATCCCAATATATTTCTCATCCATCTTTCACCTACTCCATTAGAAAAGGGAAGTTGTGTTGATCTTTTCCACAGTATTTTTATGACTTATCATAACTTTCTCAGTCTAGTCTTCCCACACTCATTTCTCTTGTACATACATAATGAGACAGAAGAAAAAAGAAATAAGTGTTAAAACAATAGATTTAGCAGTAATGAGATCAGAAATCAAAATTCCTTAGGGAATTCTGAACCTATTTCTTAAAAAATGGAATTCTGAACACTATTCTGTTTAAACCATTTTGAGGCAGAAAACCTAACCTTTTTTACTGAGTCAAAGAAAAGACAAAGTAATAATTTAATATTCTTCCTGACACAAACTGCTGTTAAGAATAAAGAAAGCACTGCAAATATTTTTTTCTAGCTATAGTGTTAATATATTGTTGGATTTTGTAGTACACAAGGATATGGAGGCTTTTATCCACTAAATTTCTTTTATTTATTGCAGATTGTCACAAATACTGCAAAAAATTGCCACTGACAAGTATATTACCATAAATATCATTCTGACTACCAAGTATACCTATGATTAATTATATATAATATGCATGCTATTACAAATTGCTTTCAGCAACCAGTATTGATAATATATTATCAATAAGGAGTATGGCAGTGAACAATCATAGAGCAACAACCAATTACAGCAACAACCAAGTAGGATCACATTAGGACACGTTACTATGAACTTACATTGGGGAAGCAAATTATGAACAATTAAAATGGTAGATATATTTATTATGGATATGGATATGGCTATATAATTACGGTATCAAGCGTATTAGATTTCAGAAGGGATCTATCCATCCCAGAGAATAAACCAATTCCAAAGAGGGACCCAACCATCCCAAAGGGGACAGGACAAAATGAAACAACCATGATCCATGCTGCTGAGTCTAGAGTCAGTCGGGCATCTCCAGGTACAGTCCACAATCTCTTAGAACATTTGTGTGAAGTTCAGCCTTTTTATGTAAAAAAAAGTATGTGCTATATGGAAAATTCTTAGAGAGAAAGGCTCCATTTTGGATAAAAATTGAGTCCATTTCATGTCATAGAGACATAGGGTGACAATATCACTTCAAGCAGTCAATAGATGCTGTTAAGTTCTATTTCTCATTTGTAGCATCTAAAAGCCAATTTTCTTTTGTACTTTACTATTCAATAACAACTATGTGCTTGTTGTTTTCAAAGATATGCAGGAAGGCCATTTAGAAATAGAGACCACTGTATTTGTATAGTTTCAATTTTTGCTTACCAACATATACTAATTTATTTCTAAGATTTTTATAAATGTAAGGCTATGATTTGTTATTGATTTTAGCTTCCTCATAATCACTGTCCTATCTTTTGTTGCACTAGTTATATCACCATTGCTGGCAGTCATCTGTATTGCACAAATATAAAATACAAAGTTGAAAAAATTACTCTCTACTGTGAAATAAATCATGAAGCAGACACAGTGATTTATGAAGAAAAAAATATTTGGCTTTTTAAAGCCAGTGGCTGTACTTAATAAACCAAATATACTTAAAATCATATTCAAGATTTTATGAAAACACCCCTGAAAAAGGAAATATTTTAAACATGAATGACAACAAACATCCTAGTAAGCAAAACTGATACATAACATTTCAGCATAGACAATGCTCCTATGGACATATGACAAGGACCTTGAGCCCTTTGTGAGCCTGTCCTAACCACGATTATTCTGAAAGACAAGAGAAAAAAACATTGATTTGGTTACAGAGGGATTTACTTCATGATCATACTCATAATTGTACTACTAGTAATGGTGGGATTTTTCAACAAGTCTCTTTTTTCCTTTTCTAAATTTGAAGGAGCTGAGCAGTCATACATGAGATGCATGTAACTTTATATTAAGAAATGCTATAACAGTCTCCCCTGCATCCACAAGCTTTGGATGGAATTTTCCAATTGTGATTCTTCTCAGGGATTTCTCATGTGACTGTTTGGTTTGGGCTTTTTTCACGTAAATTGGGCAATGTTAATGGGCATGGCTGTAGATTCCATTTGATGCAGGTGTGTGTTTGCTCAGTGTATGTGCATAAAAATATCCACCTGTTCATTAACAGATGATTTAAATATGTTCTGATATTTGTTTTCAGCTAAACAACATAATTGGAACACAGTATTGATACTGTGCCAAAGTGGTCTGAATGAAATACTGAACATATAATACGACTCTTGTTCTTCCCAACTGTGTCAATGGAGTTTATTTGTAATCTAGTGATAGCTTTGGCACCTGGGCAACTATTGAACAAGAATGGAGACGCAATTATGCCTGAGAGAAGTTCTTACAAGACAAGATTTTTGTCAAGATGATAGTTTTCATACACAGTTGTGATTAGTACTGTGCTTCAACCACTCTTCTGGAGCTGCACAGGAGTTTTTTTCTTCATAATTTTTTTATGGTGTTGTTGGCTTTGGTTTTTCCAATCAGCTTTGTATATATACAAATTAATATAATTTGCAAATGATACATCTTTTATTTATCATTAAACCCATTTCCACATATCATCTCTTAACATTGTGATTGATAGGAATTGGCTATGGATTTATTTCACACATATTTCAGTGTTTCTCTTTATGGTTTTCAAGGGAAAAATTACCCTTTCGTTTGGATTTTTAACTCAAACTGAAAATAAGTATGCACCAAACAAGTTCTTTACTACTCCTGTTAACTGTGTACAGCTGTCACACTGGGTGGATGGCAGTCCTGCATTGGTCTGTTTAAGCTAAAATGCTTCACTGTGAGGAGTTCCACTCATATTCACTTTTTCAAGCTTTTCTCTGGACTGGAGGACTGTAGAGAATTTGTATGTTTTTCATCTGCACTTTGAGTGTCCATAAATTGTACTTAGATGTTTTTCTATTGGAAGTTTTGTATAAATTGACTCCTGGAGTTTGTGTCAGAGGAAGGACAGGTTCAAAGGTGATGACTCAAAAAAATATAAGACCTAAAACATATCTCTGCAATTTCCCTTAGCACAGGTCAGAAGAGTGAAAGAAAATTAAATACAGTTTTAACATATCGTCATGTACATTAAGTAATTTTAATAGTAGCTTTTTCTTTCAACAGAAACTTCCTCGCAGCCATGAGATGATAATGTTCTAGGGCAAGGTCTGCATTTAATTCTAATTACAACTTTTACTCCCTCTTTAGAAGCTGTCACTTATATGCGTCTTACTGTGCCATTTCTCCTAACATTTTCCTCCTAAAGCCACTATTCAGCAATGACCTTAAAATGAATAAAAGATATTCTATAGTGTCTTGGGGTGACTTTATAATGTGTATCCCCTATCGCTACCCTATGCCCACCAATCTTTTCTGTGTCTTTAAACTGAGCCTGAGAAGGACAGAAAACAAAAAACGTTTCAAAGCAGTTGTTTCAAGGACACGGAGATACGCTCCTCTGTTTCTGCGGTACCCTTGTTTTTTTTTTCTCGGCTCTTTTTTCTCCCAGTGAGAGACAGAGGGTTGAATTTCGTTTTCCTAGGATTTTGGGGGGTTTTGTTCTTTTCTTCTCTTCTGGACTGTTTCAACAACATCTGAACACATCAGGAGAATTTTCCCGGAGGCCCGGGGGGGTGGCCCCTCGCCGACCAGCTCCGAGGAGGAGAGAGACCGCACCTACAGAGGACCTCTGAAATCTTCTCAGGTTTTCTTTCCACAGAGAGAGAGAGATCTCATTATTTAGCATTATTATTCCCCACCTGTGTGTTTGTTAAATAAATAGTTTGTTATCTCTTTCACTTTCCTTTGAGGAAATTTGTTTCCCGAACCTGGGAGGGAGGGGTGGTTGCAACCTGACTTCTATCAGAGGATATTCTCCTCCAAATTTGTCCAAACTAAGATATATAGTCAAACACAGCATTTGTACTTTACAGACAGGTATTCTGACCTGTTACTTAGACATCAAACAGCAATAGCCACTCAAAAAAGCATATCAAGCCACTATCACTTGTTGTGGTGTCCTATGGCTAGTGGCCGGAACTTGATATGTTGGACACAAAACTGTATAGTGCCTTTTACCTGTTGCCTGTAATAAGCCGGGATATTTAATGAAGGGAAAAATGAGACCATATTGCTTGACAATTTTACAGTAAAATCCTGGAAATGTATACCATCCAAAGCCATTTCATTATCAAAATTGTTATTTGATTTTTCTGGAGAGAGGAACTTCTGCTTTTCTTACATATTGGTAAAATATATCCAGGACCTGGTGAAGTGCCAGATGACTCCAGTTTAGCACTCAGTGATTCCTCTTTGTGATGGCAGATATCTGTGTCTCATTTACAGGCCTAATTTTTGTGCTCCTTGCCTCTTGTCCTGCCAGCGGCCATTACACAGAAGGATCTGTTTCTGTCTTGCTTCTTCCTTCCAGTCAAGTATTTATGAAAACTGATAAGTTTCCCCCTCAGCCTTCTATTCTCCAGGATAAAAAGCCCTTGCTCTTTTATCTTTTCATCCTAGAAAGCTGACTGAATCACTAAATTACCAATTCTTTCTCTGTCTTTTGTTGTTGCTGACCAGTGATATCAGGTAAGTTATGTCATAGGAAATTTCAAACTTCTGCTTCCTATTTCCACACTGGAAAGGGCTCCATACTATCCACTATACTGCAATCCCTGTGGGCCAACAGTGTAGCTACATTACCTTTTGGATCCGCTACTTACCTAGAAATTTTCTCAATTCCTTTTGGGAATATAGCCTTTAATTAATAGCATGGTCTATTTGCAATTCAAGATGGGAATATACAGCAATATTATGAGCTGTTCCACTGATGAAGATAAATGTCCCTGATGGGTTTAATGACTTCCCAAGACTATACTGGTTTGAATGGATGCTAAATCCTGTGCCAGTTCCAATGGAGAAAGGACATGATAAATACTATAGCTGAATTGTACATGCCATGTGTCATTTCTCTCTTGTATTCTCATTGGGACAAAATTATACACTTGTGTAACCGACCTGTGGGATCTTTCTCTTTGGTTACAACATACATATACCATAGGTATTTGTCTTGGGGTGACTTTATGATGTGTATCCCATATCACTGCTCTATTGCCCAGAAATTAACTTTGTGCCTTTAAACTGAGCCTGAGCAGAGAGAGAGAAGAAAAAAACTTCAAGGACACAGATAGCAGAGTGCTCTGCTCTGGGTTCGGCCGGTGTGGTGAGAGGAGTGGAGAAGCACCATGGGTTTTTTCCAACTTTCGGATTTTTTCTCTCCGGAGAGTTGAACTTTGTTTTTTCCTGTACGTTCGGATTTTCCTTTTCTTTTCCTGGACTGTTTCAACATCAGAACACATCGGGACTTTTTTCCACTGAGGTGGAGGTCCCAGAGGAGGGGGGCCCACACCGTCCCAGTTCCGAGGAGGAGAGAGACCACACCTACAGAAGGACTCTGAAATCTTCCCAGGTTTCTCTCCATAGCGAGAGATTTCATTATTTAGCATTATTATTCCTTTCCTGTGTGTTTGTTAAATAAATAGTTTTTATCTCTTTCACATTCCTTCGAGGAAAATTTCTTTTTTCCCGAACCTGGTGGGGGGAGTGGTGATTGTAACCTGCTTTCTATCAGAGGATATTTTCCTCCGAATTTGTCCAAACTGGGACAGTATTATTGTTTATGAAAAAGAAGATATGTCTTTTGCAACAGTCCTAAGGTGTCATGTTTCTAAATAGACTGTGTTTCCTACAGAAGTTAATTGCACAGATTCCATCTCCTCCTAGACAGTTCTTCCTCTACAAATTGTTTCATATTTTTCAATTAAAAATTCAAGTAGGGAAACTTTGTCATCTTCTCCTTTATTTGGTATCATCTGTCCAGAGACACATAGAGTTAATTAACTTTAGTCTTTTAAGTTGCATTTAAGGAATATTTGTCAGGTGTGTAGTCCATCATACCTCAAAGCTAAGAATCAAAATTAACCAAATATACATGCACTATTTCCTGTTCAGCAGAGGAGATTAACATTTTGAAGGAGAAGAAAGTGTTTTGGGAAAAAAAAATTAATATTGTTATTTTGTTCATGCTGAAAGTTAAAGAAAATGCCTCATATATTATACTGCATCGTGTATATGTATCTGGCACCAGCTGTTTTAATGTTAAGGAGAATAGCTACAATGAAGGATAAAGAATGCCCAGAGAAACAGTAGTGAAAGACAAATGGCTTTTTTTTTTTTTTTAACATTGTCCTAAGAAACTCTTGAAAGCAAATTAAAAGAATGGACAAAAAGGTTATGATAAATAAAACCCAGAAATATCCCAACATCTCAGTTATTCTGGCTTTCTGACATATTAAATGTTTTGTCTTCTAGTATGCTTAACCTCAGCATTGCTTTATATTTGGAATTCAGAAACATTCCAAGAAGGCTGTCCAATTCATGACATATATAAAATTCAGAAAGCAGGTAGATTAGAAGACTCTATTAAATTCTTGAATGTACTATTCCTGTCATCTTTTAAATAAATCTCATGTAAAATATATCCCACTATCAGAAATTCTAGTAAGATATAAATTTCTTACACACATATGAAAAGGGAAAAACCACAAAAGCCATCAGATAGTCAACATAATGAAAACCACATTTCACTATGCACTATCTGCAGAAAGAGGAGAAGCAAAAAAATACCTCAAATGCATAAGGATGTAAAATTATTTCTCACAAACCATTAAATTCTAGGAAAGGTCTCTGCTGACTGGTGCCCAAAATGTTATTTTCAGGTCTTCCTTCTTGCTACTTTCAGGTAGCTGATTTATAAGAATAAAAATCTGGTTTATAAGACCAAAGAGATAACTGGTTTTCTTTAGCAGATCTAGTTTAGACATGTTTTCTCAGTAGGGGGATTACTTTCTTAAGAGGGAAGGGCAGGGCAGGGCAGGGCAGGGCAGGGCAGGGCAGGGGAGGGCAGGGGAGGG
>VZTI01004087.1:375909-392494 GCA_013397865.1 Struthidea cinerea | reverse complement strand
GGGAAGGGAAGGGAAGGGAAGGGAAGGGAAGGGAAAGGAAAGGAAGGGAAAGGAAAGGAAGGGAAGGGAGGACAACCTACGTATTATATTACTACAAACTTTATACACGGTTTAAAGTTTCTTGACCTAAGAAAACTCCCACAAAGCAGGTAATTCATGCAACATAAACTGAACCAAGTGAGTATTTTGCAATTAGTGATTTTGCTGTAGCTTCAAATAGATTTTGTTGTTGTTGTCTTCTCAGAATGTAAAGAAGCCTGAAAAGATAAAAAGAAGCCTATATATCTCCTTAATATTATGAGTTTTTAGGTTCAAGTCTTTCAGAATTTTACATATATACCCTTATCCATTAAGATGTCCCACTTAATAAGTCAGCATGATCTATGTATTAGTTTTAATTCTTCAGTGAGTGTCAAAACAAAAGAAAAAAAGAAAAAGAGAAAAGAAAGGACCACTGTTTAATATAAAAAAGGAGATAATTTGCATTCTTTAAATAACTATTTTGACATTGTCTGCAGTAAATGCAGATACACATAATGGTGTCTTTCTAAAGAACTGTGTGATGTTCCTGAAAAATGATAAGATTATTTCTTCCTATCCCAGAATCACTGTGATCAAGAAGATTAAAAGAAATAGATGATTAAAAGAAATACATACATACATACAGTTCAATGTTGATCTTGAAAAATTGTGACTTGCCAGCAAGCTACTGTGTTTCATATTCATAATAAGACAATTAAAGGCAAATATGCCTTTCAAATATCTTTGGGAAACAACAGACTTAATCTATGGTACATGAAGGAGGCAAACCTCAGAAATTAAATATTTGCTCTTGAATTGATTGCTAACAACCACTCCTTGTGTATGTTTAATGATTAACACCTTGAACTTCCCAGTTTTTCTCACTGTAAATTGATTTATCTTCCAAGCATTTAATAATGTCATAAGTATAGATCAAAATCATCACCTTTGCGCGAATGTCAAAACTTAGAGCATGTACTCTGTACAATTATGATGAGTTTGCATTTTGAAATTACAATGATATCTATTAGGAAAAAAGCCACAACACAAAACAAAACCCAACAAGTCTTTCCGTACATAAAGAGCATGAAAAGCACTTCTGTTTTGAAAAGTATGATCAATGTAATAAATCTAGAAAGAGTTATATAGATTAAACAAAATATTTGATTTCTTAATGTGCCTTTTGAGGGAAGACTGATCTAGGGCTCTACGATACAGTCAATGCACTGCTTAAGAAGTAACAAGAATGAAAGGAGGGATGGTGAGCTCACAGAATCAATAAACCTGTAAACAGAATGGAGGGGATGGTATCTGTTGGTTGTGGTTTCATTATGATGTCATTCAGGTATTCAGAGAAACACTAAATCGGTCACAAATTTGCCGAGTGGTTCATGTCTAGTTGTTCAAATGCATCATGGGAACATCCCGCCCAGCTGGTTTATAGTCTTTTGTGAGAATATCCTACACTAGTGGATCAGATAAAAACTTATGCTTAATTATTTTGTCAACAAGATAAGGCTATGAAAACTGATCCTGTGGCTAGGAACTAATGTATTTCTATAACAGCCCTGCTTTTTACAAAGCTCTAGAATGAAAAGGAAGAGAAAATGGTGCTGTTGCAATGTAAGGTTCGATCACATTTATAAAGGCAATAAATGGAAATACATAATAGCTGACTGTGATGTATTTATTCCTACAATTCTACTTCTTGTAACTGTTTATTTGGACATTTTATAAAACAACAGGTTTTAATGATAATGCCTTGTGATTTTGAATGAGGATTAGTCTTGTATTCCTTCTGAGTTTCACTGAAACAAGAGCACAGATAGTTAACATTACAGAACATCCAATGTTAAAGGTAAAAAAAATTGCTTCATTGTGTCAGTGTGTTATATTTATTGACATTGTATGATTTTACATCTCCAACGCAAGACCTGGCTTCAGATGACCTAAAAGAAAATTAGACTGCTAATAAAATTAGAATCCAACTCTGAAAGACCCGAAAAATTGAAAATATCTTGCTTTTACAAATCTGAGATGTGTTTTCCTCTGGGGTGCATGGTATTCAGTACAGAAGATAATTTCTAAATCTATCATCATGATCACCTGTGTCCTGTATACTTTTTTCTCTTTGATTCCACATATAGTTTCTGGAATCCATGGAAACTTCTAAGCAATGGTAACTTTTGGAGATGAGTTCTTCAGTTTACACTGTATGATTCTGGCTGAAATTGATCAGTATTCTGAAGGAGTGTAGACTTTCAGCAGTAGGAATACAGTCTCATCATTACTTGATTTTCATTTGCCATAGAATGGAGTTATTCTCTTCTCAGCCACAAATCACTGCGTGACATTTTTGTCCTGGAAAGGAGTTAGGAGGGAAACTTTTCTGGACTATTCATCATAATGAGACTTCCTTTTTTGTAAGAACATAACAACCCTTTGGGAATCATTGACTGTTTTCAAAGTTGTCATTTTGAAATTAGAATCTGGGTATTTTTATGGAAGAGATAAGGTTTTCCATCCTGCTGAACACACAACACAAAACTATGCTTTGGTATTTGTTCGTGCTTTTTATATATGTACACACATATTTTTAAAATGTTTGAATTTCAGGCACTTAGGAATTACGATTCAAAACTATCTGGGTCAGTGACTAATGTATTACTGAGGATTTCTAGAACATGATCAAATGCTGAAAGGATTTCATATTGGTGTGGTCTTTTCAAGTTTAGCTATATACGTTTTGTTTTCCTGCTTGGAAATATCACATACATATCTCATTCAACAGCTTAATTGTGCCTTGCTGGTACAGTCACCAACTCTAACCTTGGCTAATTGTTACATAGAAAACTTTATTCTGCTGTTTTTCTGCAGGCCTTCCTTGTGTTAGAATGCATATTTACAACATTTAGTTAATTATAAGATTTAATAAGGTACAATTAAGGCACAACTGTAATTATTTGATTACAAGTAATGTCAGAATAAAAATAGGTGCTTGGACACCCATTGATTTGTACCTTGTGAAAAAACAAAGAAAAAAAATGGGATAAAATGAGAGAAACAATGGGTTTTAGGGAATATAACCCTTGTGTGCTGGAACCTTTGGAAATATGAATGGCTTCCATATCAAGTCAATATCACGGGCAAAGCAGAATAAATGAAAACCCCTTGGGGGATTTGAATATTGGTTTCTTTGAGAACTAACAAGATTAGAGTTTTCACCCAAAGTGATTCTTTTACACACTCATTCACTCTCACACTTCTCTCTCCCCAACAGTGTGCAACATGAATTCAAATGGGTTTGATATTTTCTGTCTCTTGAGTAGCACTGTTATACATTTTTGTAGACTTCAGAGTCTACACACCTTGAATTTTTCCTTCTCTTATGACTATACTCACAATGTCAGATTCATTTCTCAGATGAGACCATGCTAACTCACAGATAAGCCTTTCCAGGCCTTTTGCAGGGTTAAGTTCTTAATCTTTTTTTTATTTAATAATAGTGACCTATTTTTGCTTCTGAAATTACTAAATATTAAAAGTCTTAGATTTTCTCCTGGATATGAACCAGTGTTCTACTGAGAAGGGTGTTTTATGACACATTTTCCGTTTCTTCACGGAATAGGCCACTTAAGGGATAATAGGAAAATAATTATGTGTTGTTAAATATTTCATAGTTAAAATGCCATCCATGAACGGAAGTCTGGGAAATTCACAGGGAAGAAAAACCAAAAGAAGTTTACATGAAGCATTTTAAATTTAGAAATATTAAGTTTTCAGCAATGATTTGGGTCAAATCCTACTGCAGCCAACAAGTTCACTGAAGTTTGAGACATACCTGTTTTACAGAAGTGTAATATAATTCTTATTAATCATATATGATATGTCCTAGGCAAAGGGTAATATTTTTATTTTTTTTAATACACTCTTACTTGAATTAAAGTGCTTGGTTTTATTTCAGTTCTGAAAAGAAATTTGGGCATTACATATTTTTATTCCTTTAAATACATCTTTTATTCCTTTCCATTACATATTTTTTTTCCTTTCACGAAAGGTAGTAAGAATACCTTAATCCATTCTTCCCTTACATCTAGTGTTGATTTCAAAGAGGAATCCCCATGCATGTGAGGATCAGCTCTGGCAGCTCTTTTGGAAGAACTTTGAGGGGTTTGGCTGCCTTCAGGAATTTTGCAAGAAGCCCAGCATTGGATAGAGTAGAATGAGCTTTTCTGTTAAATAACACATTTTCAAAAAACCCAAGTTTTAATAAAACTGAAAATATTTCCAAATTTTTAAAATCCGGAAAATCATTAGAAAAATTAAAAGGGATATTACAAAAGCACTTCTTCATTTCTAAATCTAATTGGTTTTTATGGGAATGACCTTCCTTCTTCTGTAAGCACACTTGTAATTTACCCGTTTAGACAAATTTAAAGAAAAAAGTAAAAAGAAAAGGCTTAAAACACCCCCAACCTAAAATAAAGCGCCTTGAGCTTTAACTTGAATAAAAATTTTCAGACTGCACTAACAACTTTGACGTTTCTCTACAGAATTATTTCTTTTGAGAAAAGCAGAGTTTCTGATTCCTTCTATGAGTTTGGCCATAATCTGAGAATCCATGCTCTGGTATTCTGTTGTCTGAACCTGTTCTCCAGACATATTATTTACTCAGATCAGAAAATGACCTGATTTGATCAAGGCTTATTTCAATGCAAAAGGGAGTTTGATTTACACTGAGATTCTCCCATGCACTGAAGACTCATCTTTTTAAAAATCAATTGGGACTCAATCAGAAGATATTTCTGGTTGACTGTGATATTTCTCCTGTTTGACAATGTAAAACCCTTCTGCTTACCACTTCTCCTGGTAATTTGTGTCCTTCCACATGGAACAATATTTTGTGAGTGTTAGAAGAAATTTTTTTGTGCTAAAAATATA
This sequence comes from Struthidea cinerea, assembly GCA_013397865.1. NCBI lineage: Eukaryota > Metazoa > Chordata > Aves > Passeriformes > Corcoracidae > Struthidea > Struthidea cinerea. The sequence continues at coordinate 387,532 of VZTI01004087.1, read as the reverse complement.
GATAACCTGAAAAGCAAGGTAAAGAAAGATATAAAGTTTTCTGTGAAGCACGTGAATAAAATTTAATAAATTTAATTTTCTTTTGCAAATTCAATTAATTCAGGCTACCCTAAGTTTAGGTTACTGATGTATAAATTTCTCTTTCAATTACACTCTGCCTCTTTTATGTCAGTAATTACATACTATCTCTTATAATTTTCACAAGAGTGAGGAAAAAATACATAGTCTGTTATACTTAGGATGCCCTCTGAAATTTAAAGGAAGACATCTTCAGATTTTATGAATAGATCAATTTCTGCCAATTTATCTTAATCTACTTCACCATAAATCAACAGAACTTGAGTGCCTAAAAATAAAATCTTGCCTGTAGAAATCTATGAGATGGTTTAGTGTTCAATTTTCTCTGTGTAACATGTCAGTTTTGCCATCTCTGAGGAGAAAAATGAGTAATCTCTGGTGTATAGTTATATTTAACTAACCAAACAGACCTTTTAGCTAAACACCCAATTCTGCCCAATTTTTAGTTAATTTATGCAGGTTTTATGATCTGGGGCACAATAGTGTCACTGAACACTCCGACCCCATTTGCCATCAATCTAGATTAAATTTTTCATTGCAATAATTGACCTTTTATTTCCATGCAGACCAAATGAGTCTCTAAGGATCTCCACACTTACACCATCTTACAACTGGAATATTTTTAAAGCAACAAAACAATGGTTTTTTTTCATATTGATGTCCTATTTTGGTTGACTGGAAATTCAACAGTTATATTGGGTGAAGATAGTGTATATAATAATTTATTGCCTGAATAACAATGGATAGAAAGTTGAAATTCCACAGTGGGTCATATACGACTTAGTTCTGTACCCCTTTCTAAGTACAGTCTATCGTGTACCAATCACTACAGAACCCATAAAGGTACTTGTTTACTTTCTGCAGTTATTTCTATAATTAACTTCTAAAAATATTTATTTTCTTTGTTCCTTAAACAATAAAATATTGCATGTTTTACAGTGATTTTTTCTGATATAATAGTGTATGTCCTTGTCCACATGTCTTCGTTTATTTCAGTGAGAAATCTTTCAGCTTTTCTACTGGAGGCTTTCAATGCTGATTGCAAAATATGCTAGTAGAAAATTCATAGATTAGACACACATATTTAAAGGAGAAATTTAGCTAATAGTGAAATGATGTGAAGGATTACGGACAAATGTACAATTAGACAATCAGGAACAAACACAAGATTTTTTAATATATAATATCACAGGCGTGATGAACTTCACAACTTGAGATCAAGACCCTTCTTTTGTGAAGAAAAAGAAATGGAAATGGCAAACAGTGAACTTGGGAAATTTACCTATATTTTAGTGTTGCTGCAACTTGAATTACCATAAGCTTACATGCAACTAAAAACAGGACTAAAAATAATCACACAAACAGCGAGAGCACAAGTCTGAAAATTTTATGTGAGAGCAAAAGGTTCAAGTTTGCACTCCAAATCTGACAGGTTCTTGATTCTGTGCCTTTCTATTGCAGACCAGCACACTTAATACTGGGACAATCCCATCACTCTCCAAAATATATATGAGAAGCAAAAAGTGTGATAATATGAAACTGACACTGCTTAGAAATTGCTTTACCACATAGTTTTGGGCCATGGCAGAAGACAGGTACTTTATTTCTGGTAATTTGCACTTTAATCATAAATATGTTTACCCTTTTAACAGGAGGAGGCCAATCAACAAATACCATTTGGAACTACACGGTGAAAGCAATGAGATCTCATCCTGCCTCCTTCTCCTCTGGCATCTCCATCAAGAATTTGCTTGGAGAAGTTAGAAGTTTCAAGGGGACAACCCCAAACCACTGACATTTTAGTTGCTATTCGAATTGGGAAATAAGCATGTTTCTTATATATGACCTTTACAAATTGAACAAATATGTGGTAAATATCACTGAAATCCTTGCATATGAATAAAGGCTTTATTTTAACAGCTGTATCAGTTTATTGTCTGTGTCCCACTACGATTCAGTATCTGTTACACTGTAATATTTACACATTACCCTGACTGTAATGTGACTCAACTTGTTCTTTGACTTCACATATACTTAAGAGTTTAAATTGTACAGTGTAGATTGATGGTTGGGGTACTAATGAAATGTTCTCAAATGTTTTTATCCAACAGAACTTTCTAATTCTGTTATTCTGAAATATAACATCAATAGCATCCTAAGGGTTCTATATTTTTTTTCCAGTTGCCTCTAGCTTTTTATCTCTCAGAAAACTAGGACTGTAAACTAGACTAATGCTGTCCTTACTTTCTAGTGCATGAAACATAGAAACTTTTATTCTGTTGCAGAGAATGGAAGCAGGCTGGAGATCTGAACAGAAAGACTGCAGCTGTTTTAATATGCTGTAGTGTAGAGAGACAGAAAAGATAAAGAAACATGTTTTTTGCCTTCCTGACCTCTCTGCTCCTTCCTAAAAATACGTAAGTGACAATTTTAGGTAGAAACAACTTCCCCATCACTTAAAGGTCCCTCACATCACAATGCACGTTCACACCATTCTCAGTTAGAATGCCAACTTTAGAGACTGATCTATGACCTCTGTCTATATTTTTATGCTCTTGTGGAAGGCAGCCTATTCTAACCTGAAAGGTATCTTAACTTCTATGAAGCCACATCCAGATTTATACAGAAAATAGGTTTCCAGTGTAATGTTTCCAGTTGATTTTCTCCTAAGTTCTTTGAGTAGATGCAAAAATTTTTGTAAGTTTCCAAGCAAGAATTCGTACTAGATGAGCAAAGGAAAAATGTGGGCAGACATTAGCATTGCTAAGAAAAGCAGTACCTTAAAGATATAAGGATATAAGAAAAAGGGGAATAATTCTTTGATTACAAGGAAGTCAGTATTAAAAATTATCCCCTATTAGTATGAAAGTTTCTAAATAAGTTAAGTATTTGCTAAACAAAAGACTTGGTATGTATATATGAAGATTTCAGTTACTAATTTTAAAGGACAGGTGGCACATTTTTCACAGGAACATTCCATCCACATTTCTATAAGCATAAGAATCATTGAAAGAGGTTTTGTAATTGTTGCCATTTCCTGGTAGTCTTCAAAACATTGTCATATATATTGTTAGTCAGCTGCTTTTGTTATGAAATCTTCATGTGCAACACTATACAAAAATTGCGATTTCTATATACTGTATAATATAGAAATAACTTTTATCTTTCATAAACTTGCTACTTTTCTTCCAAGACTAAATTATATTTTGTATAGCTGATTATGATTAGCCCAATTTAGTGTAATTACTATACATTTCATACAAGAAGGAAATAGATAATTCAGGTGAATACAAGTTCCTTGGAAATCTCCACACATGCAATATATCTACTTCGTGCAAGCCACCTTGGAAGAAACAGCAAAATATTTTCTATTTACAGCAAGGAGTGAAAATTTCAGGATTTGAATTTGACTTTCATATGCTAAATACACCAGCAAATTTTCAACAGTAGCAGCATTTACAGTCCCCAAGTGCTCTGCACTAGATAACAATGTGCAATGCAATCTTCTTGGATATATCTGTCATAACTCTTGGTATTTCTATCTGCATTGCACCTGTAAATTGACTTATTACCCTGTCTCACTGAGTCTAATCATTGTGCCTGATACCATGTAATCTGTGCCACTCCAGACACAAATACCAGCTGTTACAATTCCAAAAGTTCAACAGTTGCAGTTCAAGAAAAAAATTAAATGTTACAGCCTTTACCTGGGTTCATATATTGCTCCCATACCACCTCTATGCTGCTGACTACTTATTAGTGTCATGATAAAAAAAGTATGGAAATGAAATACATTTACATATACCTGTGTATGAATACCTATACATTCAATTTGTGTCACTTCTGGTTCCAACCATGGCTCACCCACAGGCTTCCACACAGAGCAAAGAGTCCTCTGGGCAAGGAACCTTTCATCTTCCAGTGCTACTTATAACATCTCTGCCTGAGGGTATGACATCAACATCAGCAAACTGTCTGGAGAAAAGGAAGTGCTCTCTGGTGGCATTACTGGAATTCTACAGTGCTGGAGTTGGGCAGGACTAAACTCTGTTCAACAAAATGAAAATTGTATTTTGGACGCTAGATTAGGGCAGAGACCTCATCTTTGTCTATTATCTTGGGGTGACTTTATGATATGTATCCCCTATTGCTGCTCTATGCCCAGAAATTAACTTAGTGCCTTCTTGTGCCTTTAAACTGAGTCTGAGAGGGGGGAGAGGAAAAAAAACCAAACTGAGAGAACTTTTCGAAACAGTTGTTCAAGGACACAGACACGCCTCGGTTTCTGGCTGCGACAGCAAGAGCAGAGGAAGCATCCTTCTTGTTTTTTACTCAGCTAGCTTTTGGCTCCTTTTTTCTCTGGAGGGAGGCAGAGAGTTGAACTTTGTATTTCCTGGGACTTTGGTTTTTCCCTTCTTCTCTTCTGGACTGTTTCAACATCAGAACACATTGGGAGAATTTTCCACTAAGGCCCTGGGCCCACGCAGACTCAGCTCTGAGGAGGAGGAGAGAGACTGCACCTACAGAAGGACTCTGAAATCTTCCCAGGTTTCTCTCCACAGCGAGAGGTTTTATTATTTAGCATTATTATCCTTTTCCTGTGTGTTTGTTAAATAAATGGTTTTTATCTCTTTCACTTTCCTCTGAGGAAAATTTCTTTTTTCCCGAACCTGGTGGGGGAAGGGTGGTTGTAACCTGCCTTCTATCAGAGGATATTTTCTTCCAAATTTGTCCAAACCAACACATCTGTCTATTAAGTTCTCACTAAGACAGTAATAAAAATTACAGATCAGCAGCAGTTCTCTCCTTCTATGTATATATGTATGTGTGTGTATGTATGTATCTTATTTATCTATCTATCTAATTTAACCCTGGCGTAGCCTAATGATGCAAATACCCTCAGTCAGGCAAAGACGTTTAAGCTAGGCTTGCAGCTTCATCTGGCCTTGTAGCCAGGCCCATAAGCAAGTTCTTAATGAATTAATTAATAAATTTCATAAATAAAATAGTATCTATTTCATACCATGATCAAAATCTATTCAATATTTCATATAACTCCTATTTAATTTACTGTGGTCCAGATTCTGCCAGTCTAATTCAAATTGATGGTATTCAAAGGCTGACCCTATTTTTACTTTATTTTGAATATAGTTGTAGCTAAAATTTATTCTGAAATAGAATGACAGCTTATATGAATCATATACCTTGTAGTTTCCTAATTTACCTTTTACTTTCTTATTTTTCTTACTGAAGTAGATATACAGACCATGTTCCTTCTATTTAACTTTTTTTCTTTTCCTCTCAACAAATTATACTGTGAAAATAGAAAGCATGCATAACTGCGCAGTCTTTGAAACTTAATTCCTGTTTCTTTGAAAATTTTCCAAGTGGTCAGTCATATCACTGATATCCAAACACCTTAACACCCTTAATGACATCAAATGTAATATTTATCTCTACAGCCACAAGTGTGTGTGCTATATTACTGGCCTTCACAGGTGACCATAAAACTCTTCTGAAGGTCTTCTTAAATTTCATAGCTTTCAGATGCATAAATAAGATATTTATCTTTAGAATTACTATGGAATATTTATTCTTTTATTGATAGGGTGTCAAAATATTTAAAATTAAGTAAATATGTGCACAGGAAGTTCCACTGAACTGGTTTAAGCAGGAATATGCAGAAAACAATCATGAGTTAAGAAAGATCTCAGTCAAAACCTGAGTGTACTGTCCTATGCAATTATGCAATGCCGTACTTATAAAAGCAAAGAGAACAGAATACACAATGCCAATCTTTTTAACTACAAATGGCTTACGTCATGAAAATGAAAACTCAAAGGTTTAAAATGATGAAAATTTAATCCAGCTGATACCAAATTGTTAAAACAGTGTGTTAGACAGCAATTGAAAGAAATGGACTTTCTTGAAAAAATGCTTTTGCCGAAACCACTACAAATGGATTTGTTCAGAAAACACAAGCCATTATTAGCACAAGTGAGGATAACTTGGAGGTGTATGACCACTAACATGGGTATTGATCTTAGTTGAAAGCATTTTCATTATTCTCTGAAGTTTCATTTACTGACATAGAGGCTTTCAAAAGTCAAATATAAGTACTGTGCCTAACTGCCACACACAGTCGAAAGGGGAGAGAAATATTATCTCCAATGGTTTTTGAGAACTTTTGAGAATATTGGCCATTTCTAAACAAAAAATCAGTGCAATGTACCTAAGAATTAAACTACTTATGCAGACTTGAAACTAGTATGCTTAATAATTAAAGAAATCACTTTAATGTGTGTATCACATGTAATGGGAATCAAGAGAGTTCTTATGGTATGTTCAGGAAAGGAAAACCTTGTTCTATTCCAATCAGTTACCAGCTACTTTATGCCCTAAAGCTTGATGTTTTATTCCTATTATCTTAAAAATACCTGTCCATCCATATTTATATTAACCATTTTGGCTGAAATTTTCCAAAGAGCCTAAGGGAGTTGAATTCCATCAGAGATGGGTGTCTAATGCTTTTAAATCCTATTGGAAACCCTATTTTTAAATGTCTAATCCTCTTGTTCAATAGAACTCTTGACTTACTGGTATCCTTGGCCAGAATTTTTCATAGTTTCCTTTCTGCATCATCTTTCTCAAAATATGATAACACATCTATGTGTTTGTTCTATACACATATAATAAATTCTAGGAGAAGAGGAAGACGAAAAGATTTCCACGACAAACAAAGGGGAACAAAAGAAATTTGGTACCAGATATCTGCTGTTTATATTTGTGTCTAATGGACAGTGTTTCCCTTATCAAGTCTAGAAAAGGAACAGCTAAGAAAATACTGTAAGGGCAAAATTATTTATGTTTTGCTCCTTCTTATTAAGTTTAGGGATACAAAGTTGCCATGGCGACCTCTTCATTTTTGCATAAAGTGTGATAGATTTGGAGGTAACAGAAAGTAGATGACAACAGCCAAAGCAACTGTCAGGTATTCAGGTGAGGTAGTCTCATTTGGAAACAGTTGCTGTAAATAGCACAGATACATACTTCATTCGTCCTGACAAGAACTGCTGACAAGAACAGCCCATCCTTTGACTGACAACTGGAACAGAGCGTTGTTTCCCAGCCTTAGAGCTGAAATGACAGTGTGCCTTTTTAATAAGAGCATAAAGAACACATATTATTTAAGAGGTTTCACATGGACACATACATCTGTATACAGGCATAAAGACTTTCCAACCCAGGAGCACACTGGCACTTTTCAAATTGGCATGCCAAATTAGCTTCTGTTTTGACCTTGTTCATTCCTATTAGCTGGGTATTAGACAAGAATCCCATGCCACCTTGACAAGGGCTTTTGTTTCTATTATACTGTTATTCAATCCTACACAAGTGATGGATGAGAACAGTGCATGTCTGAGTAAGCAGAGGGAATCACCCTAATGAATTCTCTTCTGCATTGCAACATGCCGTGGATGAAACAACTTATCCATTCTGCATTAACTGATGTGACCGCTTCATCTCAACTACTTTTCATAGTTGCCATCACTCAGAACGACTGGTGTTTACAGCTCTCACAGGAGGAATATTTATCTGACAAACCGTGTTAGAGGCATGAAACCTAATGGTAACAAAGCAGAGCCATAAGAATGTGCACATCAGTAAAATACAGCCCTGGGATCCTATTAAGATTCCAACTTTTCTTTAAATTCAAATTTACTTCTTTCTGTTGTACAATTCCTTAGGTCAAGTCAGGTCTCTGAAGCATTTTATTAATAATCAGAGCCTATTTTATTTAGTCGGGTAGTTTAATTGGACTAATTCTTAACCTCCCAAAGATTTTCTGGTCACCTTAATACTAAGGCTTATCTTGTCATATAAGTATAGGAGTATAAACAAGCTTGCAAGGGTTTTTTGGGTTTTGTTTGTTTGTTTTTTCTTTAAAATCATGTTTGTTTACATGCAAATTATTCTGCAAACACATTTTGTTTCCTGTGATCTAAGTCTAGCTTTCCCTGTGTGTTTGCAGTCTGTTTTTCAATATGCCGTCCGTGTTTGCACATTTCCATCTTTGTTGACAATTAACTTTGTTGTCAACAAAGTAGAATAGTTCTTTTGAAGTAAATTATTTACAAATCTCAGTTAAACCCAAAATAATCATTCATGGCTTGTCAACAGTGTATGTGCTTTAGAAGAAGAAAATTATTTGAAAAATATTCTGAAAAAAAAAAAAATGGCACACAAATGGGTTTTAAATAGAAGGCAACAGTGATTTTAGGAATGATTTGTGTGTTTAATGAACAGTTGGAAATAAGTATAGTTGGCAATATGCCCTAGATTATGTGTGCATGTAGCCATTTTATTATAATTTAGATCTCACCAGAGTCTTGTGAGGCATCTCTGCGGTAGGCTGTCTCCAGGCAGTGCTGGGCATCCCAGCCAAAAACAGACAAGGAAGTCATTAGTTAAATCCACAGCTGATATAAGATGGCACGGCTCCATTGACTTTGATGAGACTTCACCCTTCACATTGACTGAGCTTACAATGTACTTGAGAAGAGTCAATCATTTCTGGATAAGAAGGAATGCAATATTCAGTTCTCATGTGTGGTCACCATGTCCTTATTGGGAACAGTTTGATCGACAGTAAAGCAGTAATGGAGTCTACAGATCCTTACAGATAATGTTTTAAAATTATTCCAAGGACAAGGGAGTTTTGCTGTATCTTTTTTAGAAGGTCCTGAAAATACTCTATATTAGGAAATTCACTCTCTCTGTGATAAGATGATGAGAAGATGATAAAAAAATCTGTTCAAACATTTTCTTAGGAATTATGTAGAACTTCTGTTCTACAGAAGGGAGACATGTCATAAGGATGTTGTGGACATTAACATTGCCCAAGCATGCCGTTCATGCAGCTAGTCATAATTACAGTCAGAAGCATTCCACTTTTCATCTGCTACCAATGGGGAAAAGAATTCCTGGTGACAAGGAATAGGTTTTATTTGTTCTCCTTTTTTCATTATGCACTATTTTCTTTTTATTACATTTTATTCAGTGCAACAAGAGAAATTAATGCATCTCATGAATTTGTTATTTCTCTTTTTTTTTTTCCCTGTGAGGAGTGCTGCTTCTAGGCCAGTATTTTTATGTTCTGAACTTGAATTGATCTTTGTCTAATTTACAGTCACATAAGTCTCAGCACTGTGAAAAACTCTGTGGGTAAGTAACTGTGTCTTACGTTTAAACAGTAGGAGAGTTCTTTTAGTGCATTCATTAGGAAATTTGTTGGACATAAGCATCTCTCTCACCATTTTACTGGATACAGCATGCCTTGAAATCCCTCTTCTGTCAGACATTCAGTGTAAAAAATCACATGTGGAGGTTTTTAACATCTATCTGATGTTAATTTTTATCTGGTAGCCTGATGAGTAGGAAATGTTTGCAGAGAACAGACAAGACCATAGAATTATTCATCTAACAATGACTTGACATGTAAATAAGGCAGCCCAGTAGGAGCAATTCTAGTCCTGATTCATTGAAAAACTTAATATTTCTAGTTACGCCTAAATTTTAAAATTTATATCCATTCAATTGAGAAAAAAACTTTAGTGATATCACAATAAGTATAAAATTGTAATGGAGGCATAAATGCCCTTCTCTGATCTTTCCTTATAAGTGAGAAAGAAGAATAACTCTGTCAGTACCAGATAAACTATTGCAGAAGGTGAAGTTACAGTACTGATTTGCAGAGAAAATGCAGTTATGAGTAGATTCAGTTTTGATACCTGCTGTTATGGCAGTGCTCTACAAGAATTTGTTGTTGGCTGCCGAGTACAAAAAACACTAAGGATTTAGATTCTGTCCTGTAGGCTACTGTGGAGTAATGGAAAGGAAATGAAAATGCTCTAATTGCTGAAAAGATGTGCCACTGGAATAAAGAAAAAAGGCTACTTAGAACCTGAAAACAAAATAGCAGTATCATTTGTAGGCAATGATAGCCAGTATGAAGTATGTTGTGGAAAAATTAACTAATATCCATAAAGATTTGAACACCTTGTCATACAACCATTTCCAACCTTCCTCAACTTTGTGCCCTTAATTTCTTGAACATTAATCTCTTTGCCAAGCCGTGTATTCTATGAAAGCTATGTCATGCTCTATCAGCCGCACACTGTAAAATTATATTACAATGGTGAAAATGTCAAAAATCAAATACTGATTACGGGTGAGCACCAGCAAAATACTATAATTCACATACATTTTGTCTTAATGTATTATTACAAAGCCCTTCAGTGTTCACACCAGCCCCTTCCTAGTTAGTTAGGTTTGGAGCGCTATTATAGCCCAATAATAAAACATTACCAGGATAATTTACTGCTCTCCTCCCTCTAACTTCTCACTTGTCTTCCTGCTGGAAGCAGACAGAATAACAACCTCAAATCCACCATACAACACAGAAATGGAAAACTGACAAACCTTAAATCTGGGGGATAAAAAGTAAGTAACAATGAGAGAGACAAATATTTTAAATTCACCTGAGAAGGAATTTTGCTTTGATATTGCTGACTTCTCAAGCATTTAGAAATTATTCCTTAATTAAAATGTAAATTGGTGCTTCCAGGGTTTTTAATGTCTATATTGAATTAAATTAGAATTTAAACAGGTGAAATTTGACTTCCTCATAGGAAGATCATATTTGCTAATATTTTAGCTTTAACTAGAAATTAATATTGGCATTTGCTTAGAGGCAGATTTGTCTATTTTAAGTTTATTGATTTCAGCTCAGCATGCATTGGCTTCCATATGAACTGAAAGAACCAGCAGAGGACAAAACCATAATATAGCAGGATATGTCACACAGCAGTGTATCCACATATTTCAGTACAGAAGGCTTTTAATTCAGAGTAAAAAGAGTACTTTGAGTATTGAAAAGTTTGAGTTACAGTAATGAACATAGCTATAAAAACTTCTTATAAATCAATATGTAGAATTTGAATCAGAAAAAACCCCAGTGTTTACTTCTATCATCATAGAACGTTATTGTTTCCCAAGCTTCAGGAGTATTCAATACTTAAGAAGTATTTGACTGAAAACTTTGTTAAACTATTGTTATTCATCAAGTCTAGGTTAAAAACAAAACACAGATACAGAGAAACTTGTTTCTATGAGTCAATATATTTTTGTAAGGCATAACAAAAGAGGATGTTTTACGTTACCTTTGCCTTTCTTCATAGCAGGTAATATGTATGCTATTTCACAGGAAGCAACATCACATCTGGTCAATTTTCACCAGATGTAATCTCTTAGGGAGATTAGGATTATTTTTAGTTAGACTAAAGGCTGAAGTGAAACATTGCATGGGCACATACCTGTGTTTTTAATACACCTGTGCAGTGCAATTGTAGGATCAATATTTACTCATGCTGACAGTCTAGTGCATGTGTTGACAATTTGACTTAAATTATTTGTGTCGTGAGAACTGAAATCTTTGAGCAGTAGCTGTGTTTTGAATATCCACCCAAAAAAAAAAAAAAAAAAA
>VZTI01004087.1:265511-375897 GCA_013397865.1 Struthidea cinerea | reverse complement strand
AAAAACCAACAAAAAAAAAAAAAAAAAAAAAAAAAAAAAAAAAAAAATTAGTGAAGGGTCACCTGCTCTCTTGTTAAACCATTCACAGGAGGAAGCAGGCAGCCAGTCAGGAATAACACATATTTCAACTGTTGATCTTTTTGACTAAATGAGTGGGGATACTGCTGCAGAAATGGAGAAGAGCACAATTTAAACTATGAGACTAATTGAAAAATAAATGTTTTCCTTAGAAAGTCTATACTTCTCCATACCTTATCTCCCTTGACTGCCTAATATTCTCTTTTCCTATTACCTTTGCAGCAACATAGGAGAAGCACAATAGTCCAGGGAAGAGATAGCAATGGAGGTTTCCACTTACTTTTCTGATTCCACTCTTCTGATGTCAGGGCTAGGCTTGTGTTGCAAAACAGACACACATTTCACTCAGTCATGTCCATTCCCCTAGCCCTGAGTGAATGATGGAACTCCTATCAAAAGAAGAACACTTCTCAAAATTCTGTGCTTCCCTGTTTGTAATTCCCAGGGCTTTTGTATCCCATAATTCTTTCCCTCGAATCCCAAGGGATATGAGCAAAGGTTCCAGATACAATGGTGATTACCATAATTTGTCTAAAAGGATTGGCTGTTCCTACTGTGCTGAAGAGTATCTCCTCTCAGTGAAAATTTGGAAGAAAATGCGAAGATACTTTGTGAGATGAGGGAAAGCAGTTTTTTTACATGTTAAACTTGACTGCAAATATTACTGTTCTCTGACAGAAATTTAAGTGTAGTAAAAAGTCATCCAAGACTGAAATGCAAACATTATCCATTATTCCATGATTTATATTCATATGAATTAATTATTTTCATCTTGATTTCTGAGCTAATTCCAGGACCAAATCACTAGGGAAATATGATGTCAATGTGTACATGTTAATAGACATATTTAATCAATTACTTGGTGAGTGTTTTATTAGAAGTATAAGCCTGAAAACAAAATGTTCTACAGGACCAAGCTGTTCTGAACTAACACTATAAAAAGTGATGCAAATGTAAATCTGTCTGCCTTTGGCTAGCAATACTTTTTCCCCCTTTTTTTTCTCTTTTGTTCTACTTTTTATAAACCAAGAAATCAAATTTAAATTGAGAAGTGCTTCATCAGGCATGAGTTATTCTGAAATTCTTTTCAGTAATGTAAGGCAATATAAAGACGATATATTATACAGCAAGAAGGCATAACTTTTCAGCAAAACTACTGAGCAGCTAAACCCAGAAAATTTGTCTTAGTGCTTTTGGGTTTCCAGATTTCTTTTTATATTTCTCAAATACCTTTGAAAAATACTTAATAAAGTATATACTGTGTAGGACTAGGGAAAACAAAATAAGCCTATCTTCTTTCTTTTTGTCACTTTATCTATTCATGCCAGAAGTAGTATTCTCAGTCCAGTCAGGAGCTTTTTATGGAATATTTCCGCAAATTAACCACTGCACATCTGTGAACTTTTTCTAGATTTCTAGGTGGACAGCCCTCACAGTTTCCATAAGTTGTCTGTTTGCAATTTAAAAGCAAATTTTGTAGCCAAAGTAGAACTGGTTCACCACTACTGTTAATACCATAACTGCTGACATCAAAATTGCCTGTACTATGACTATTATACAATTGACACATCAGTGAGATTAAATTATGTTTATCAACGGTACTGATAGAAATTTAGCAGAATGTTGCATTTTTAGAGCAAAATGTGATTTAACATTAGTATGACCCCCATAGAATTTGGTTGGCCACACTGAACTATTCTCAGTATGTTATCTAATACTAAAAGTCTAAAAGGCTGAAAAATAAAAAATCAAAGAAGGAACACAAAAACTGTATGTCAGAAGTGAACCACATACAACAGACTACTGTACATATCTGCAAATTTGCAGATGATACCATGTTGGTGGGAGTGTTGATCTGCTGGAGGATAGGAGAGCTCTGCAGAGGGTTCTGGACAGGCTGGATAGATGGGCCAAATCCAGTGATATGAGGTTTAACAATACCAAATGCCAGGCCCTGCACTTTGGCCACAACAACCCCTTCAGCGCTACAGGCTGGGGACAGAGTGGCTGGACAGTGGCCAGGCAGAAAGGGACCTGGGGGTATTGGTCACCAGCCAACTGACCATGAGCCAGAAGACTGCCAAGGTGGCCAAGAAGGCCAATGGCACCCTGGCCTGTATCAGGAATAGCCTGGCCAGCAGGACCAGGGCAGTGATTGTCCCCCTGTACTCAGCACTGGAGAGGCCACACCTCAAGTTCTGTGTCCAGTGCTGGGTCCCTCAAGTTAGGAAGGATGTTGAGATGCTGGAGCATGTCCAGAGAAGGGCAACAAGGGTGGTGAAGGGTCTGGAACACACGTCCTATAAGGAGCAGCTGATGGAGCTGACGTTGTTTAGCCTGGAGAAAAGGAGGCTCAGGGGAGACCTTATCACTCTACAACTCCCTGAAAGGAGGGTGTAGCCAGGTGAGGGTTGGTCTCTTCTCCCAGGCAAGCAGCAACAGGACAAGAGGACAGAGCCTTAAGCTGTTGAAGGGGAGCTTTAGGTTGGATGTCAGGAAGAAGTTTTTCACAGAAAGGGTGATTGGGCATTAGAATGGGCTGCCCAGGGAGGTGGTGGAGTCACTGTCCCTGGAGGTGTTTAAGAAAAGACTGGATATGGTGCTTAGTGCCATGGTCTGGTTGACAAGGCGGTGTAAGTTCATAGGTTGGACTTCATGATCTCAAAGGTCATTTCCAACCTAGCTGAGTCTGTGATTCTGTAATATTTTGGAGATACCAAAAAGAGATTTCTTAACCCGATTATCAAATTTCTGCCAATTTTCCTGATATTTAGGCTTAAAAGGAGAAAAACAGTTAGAACTTCAATTTTTGCTCTGTATTTATCAACGTAAGATTTTGCTTAAAGAACATTAGGGCTTAAACCTTACAATAAACACAGCTGTTTTTACTATTTTAATTTTTGAATTGCTGTTTCTTCTCACTCTTTTCTCCTTTCTATTCTGAGATAACATGCAGTGTGCCACTGTGAGATTCCATGGAGTTTCTTAACTAAGAACTCCACCTTGTTCACATAAGGGTAATCTTTCTGTTAGTTTCGATGGGTTTTTTTTTTCTGTGTTTACAAATTACTGTGGTTTAACAGGGGTAGACACCTCAGCCCCACACAGATGCTTGCTCACTCCATCCATGGGATGGAGAAGAGAATTGTAAGGGTAAAAGTGAAAAAACTGATAGATTGAGACAAAGACAGTTTAATAGGTAAAGTAAAAGCTGTGTGTGAAAGCAAGCACACGGAATTCATTCACCTCTTCCCCTTGACAGGCAGCTGTTCAGCCATCCCTCGGAAAGCCAGGCTCCATCACATGTCATGGTGACTTGGGAAAAGAAACACCATCACTCCAAATATCCTCCCCTTTCTCCTTCTTTGCCACAGCTTTTATTGCCACATGGTATGGAATGTCCCTCTGGTTGCAGTCAGCTGTCCCGGCTGTGTCCCCTCCTTGTGCCACCTCCAGCCTGCTCTCTGGAGCATCAGTGTGAGAATCAGAAAAGGTCTTGACTCTGTGTAAACACTGACAGGCAATACCTAAAACATCCTTACTTTATCAATGCTATTTTCATTACAAAGATGAAGCATAGCACCATAATAGCTACTATGAAAAAAATTAAGTCTATTCCAGCCAGAACCAGTAGGCAAGAGCAATCATATTTAAAATGCCATGTAAAAAAATACAGTGCATTCTCCTTTTACTGTCAGTTTGATAGCAGATATCAAAGTAAATGTGGTAATTGTGTGTGGGCAAGCATAGTGCATGATGCTAGGTTGAGCATGTATCCATTTAGTACATGTTGGCCTGCCTTCGTAGCATCTCAAAAAATCTCACATATCTTTAGAATTTCATCTATTAATAATTCTCTACAGTATTTTATTCGCCCAGAAACTAAACCAGTCTCACTTACAGCTAATACTGACCCTCTTCCCAGCCCCAAGAAAAAGGATTATTTCGAACTTTTTTTTTTTTCCTAGTGCTGGCACTAGATGGCAGTAAAAGCGCAACTCTGAACATTTCATCCAGCGTGGATAAATATACCGAGAACTCCGAGGCAGGAGAAAGGCTATCACTGTAAGTCAGCTTGCCTTCAAAGGTTAGCTAGAAGCAGGATATGGAATATCGTGCACAATCACTAGAAAATATATAAAAAAAATACAATAGCTAAAAAAAAATAGCATTAAAGTGGGCAAAGTAATGTGGACCTTTAATTTGAAATACCAGGAAAAACTGACTTCATATGGTTTGCTAAAATCTGCCAAAACAGCAGATCAGTGATCTGTAAAAGTAAGATATAAAGGCAAGTGTCCTACCAGTGTGCCAAAAATATGATTCATCTTCACGAAAAGCTCTAAGAAAAGAGGAGGAGAAAAGCAGTCTGCACAAGATTTTTTTTTTCATTACTAAATTGAATTTTATTAAATCTCTGAAATTAATGGAGTTGTACTTCTATACTTTTAAAGTCACTGAGACCATACCTACAGTAAGAATGCACTGCTAAAAAGAGGAACAAATTTTCTGCCTTCCTTTGTTTTGAGATTGAAAAATTATATGTCCTCCAGCAGAACGTGTATTCTGTGGCATCAGCCTGACAGTACCCACTCACAGAATCTAGCTTCTTGCTGCAGTGCTGTAGTAGTTGAATCCTTATGATAGTCCTACCTTTGTAAACACTTGCATCTGTAGTGGACAGAGAGGAAAAAAATCTAAAATTAGAATTATACAGAAAAAATTATGTTTAAGGTCTTCTTATGAGGACACTTTCAGACTATTTATTGGATGTATTTCAAAGAAATCTCTAGCAGTGACATCCAATTCAAGTAAGCTTAAGCTGAAGGTTTAATGGCTTTCATGTTGTTGCACATTAAATCAACAGAGTGAATTGGATTTAGAACAGCAAACTAAAACTGATTCAGTCTTTTATAACAGTTTTACAGTCATTATTTTTAGTCACCTAAGCGCCTGGATTCTGTTCTGGAGTACTTATTACAGAAAGGGAAGCACATTTTCCACCCTCAATCCCATTCAAGATATACAAAATCTCATAGAAGACATTCCAAAGCACTTATTACTTCAGGATGCAGATAACATCCATCTTTCTTAGAGGCTGAAGGTAAGAAGAACTTGATATCATGCTCACTATAAAAAGTATAGCTATAGATAAAAATCAGAAAGCTCAAAATTAAATCCTCATAGGAGAGTTTGGGCTTATTTTTTGTTCTGTAAATCTTATTGTCTTAGAAACTTCTCTTAAAGCAAGTACTACTTTTTATTGCTTCAGTTAAAAATATTCTTTCTTTGAATATAATTTCAAACATTTGTTAGAATATATTTACACTCTGTAACAATACATGGCTCTGGGTTTCACAGAAGCAAACATGCATAACATAAAGTCTTGAAACTTTTAAGTATTGAATTATTTAAGGTCTAAACACAAGTAAGTGCACTGCAGGTTTATGTCATCTCTTCTGGGAAGAAAAGCTCCTCGCTCTACCGGAGGTTAGACAATAGAAGCTGTGCTGTCATCATGCTTTTAATCACCTTTTCCATCTTCATCTTACACATCATTCCTCTACGATGCCAAAAATAATGCCACAAGAAAGTCCTTGTTGTATTTTATACCCAACCCTCCACACATACTGTTTCCTTAAGGGAATACATTAAGTAGCCAAAGAGAACACCAGCCTTCTTTGTTGCCTATCACCAAATTGATGTACGACCTTTGGATCTTACCGGATACACCCTCACCCCAGTCACAAAAACAACAATATTGGTGAAAATACCTTCTTCCATCATCTTCTAGTCCTGGGAATGGAACCATTCATTTCTGAGAGCAGAACTTAAGTGACTCATCCATCACCACCAAATCACTTCTACGTATTCTGTGTGGTGAAAGCTAAGTAATGTATGTGTGATAGGACTTTCTGGACAGGAAAGGCTTTAGAAAAAACAGGTTTATTCTGGGTCTAGAAATTCTTCCCTCGCCTTTATTTAATGTTTGTGGTTTAGGGAGGCACAGTATCCCACAAATACAGTAAAATCAAATAACTCTCAAAAAGCAGAGGGTTCTTATTTATGACCTTCTGTTGCTACATAAAAGTCTTCCAAATAGTCCAGTCCAAGAGAATTATTAATTAATGTTAAGTTGCAAATGTGCATCCTAAATATTGCAGTTTTTTAAGGCAGTGAGTCTATGAGCATTTTGTAGCATTAAGAGCTCATTCTAGGCAATAATGAATTTGGTATTTACTTATTATTATCCTCTATGTATCTCCTCCTCTATGTCTAAAATCTAAGTATTACCACCAAACTCAACACTTAAATCTACTGTTTGGTTTTTTAGTTTACCTTCTATGTCTGGAATAATAAGTAAAAGACAATTTGACTTATCATTTGGGAAACTGGGAATTTTTTCCTTGAAGTAGAGTTTGTTTGCAGAAGAGTATCAGCCCTTTTCTTGGTTTCTTCTCCAAGATTAGTGACAAATATATATAACAAATATAAGTGCTGAGCTTTGACTTCTAGAGCACTGCTAGTAACTTTTGATTATTAAACCCAAGCTTTGAACGTCCCCAGAATTAGCCTTCTATTTCTTCTCCTATTTCTCCTCCTCTGTCTTCCAGTCATTCTTGGCATTTTGGTACTTCTTCTAAAGTGCAATATCCTCCTTTCAGAGCTTTGCATTATCCAGGTGCTGTGATCTTTCACTGCATTCGCTGGAGCATAAACATAAATAAATCTGTAATTAGACAGGGGCCCCCTTACCCTGTGTAGAAGAAACTGGAGGATTTTCATGGCACACTCCCTATGGTGAGATACAACTCCTGTCACAGGAGATCGCTCTCCATTAAATGTAGTTTACAAAAGCAATGTAAACACAGACGACCCAAATGACTGCCATCCTTGTGTGCTCAATAAATTACTGGCTTTACTGACTGGATTAACATAAGCCATCAGGTACAGAAAAAAGAAAGTCCTTGAATCTCCCTGAAAATCTGGCGTTGCAGGGATTTTACATTTGAGCCTAGGATACTTTGCAAAAGTTTGTTACCCTTTATGGAGAGAGAACATTTTACTCCTTTTAGTGGATGTATAGTCCTATTCTTTCTCCAGTAAAACTTTTGTAAACATAAGGTTTCACCATAGAAAGGCATTCTTGATCTCCACTCAATTCTGAATATCACCTGCAGTTTTTACTTGTACTCTTCATTGACTAATCTTCATGCAAGCCGCTTCAAAGCCTGTATTAACAATTAAGCCCTACCTGTAGATAACAATGAATATGAATGTTAATTATTTAGGCTAAAGAAAGTGATTTTCTTGATTTTTATGTGGTTTTCTTCGGTTCTGATTTTGTTGCTGGTTGTGGTTTTTGGTTTTTTTCAAGCTATGCTCTGGCAGAAGGAGGTTTGACTCACATGCCTTTGGAATTAGGGTTTTCTTATTTCAAAAATATCACTTATACAAAGCAGAGAAGAATGAACAACTGGTATAATATTTATTTGAACCTCTACATTTTTCCAGATAACTGTTGACTTCACATTTGAAACAAATAAAATATGATTTATCTGGTAAAATTTGAGCTATGACACTATGAAAACATTTTGAATAAGGCATCTTCCACGACACAGATTTTCACATGTATTGCAGATCTGCTTAACAGATCTATGATCTGCCATTATTCTAAGGTTTTCTAGGGGAAGATATTTTGTAGGCTACAGTAGACCAAATGATGGGCATCATATACCTCCGCCTAGTCTATGTCTAGAACACTCAGGCAGCAATACATACAGAATATACAAAAAATACAGAGAGAATGCAGTCAGTGTGCTCAGATATTTCAAACATTTGCCTACTTTTAATGTGAGTTTAGGGTTATTTTTTTTACAGTTTGAAAAGCTGAGGTGTAGTCATCAGTACCAATTTTGAAATGCCTCCAGTCTGACTGAGCTGCCGAGGCAAAAATGGTCTTTAAGAACATGTAAATATGTAGAAATTGCTGTAATGAATCAAGGCTCTCTATTTATTTCATCTTCAATAGTCAGGATTGAATACATCAGAAAAGATAGTAAAATCTCTATTGAAAAATCTGCCCAAAGGGAAATTTTTTTCTGAATTCTTATTAGATAGTTCCTATCTTATATCTGAATGCATGAAGATTTATAGCCCTCGCTTTTTAATCCAAACTAATGTAACTCCACTCCTACTTAAGTCTTGGCATTGCTTATGCCTTGGAGCAATAAGAGAAATGGGTTTATTATGCACTACGTAAAATTTTTTCCCCTTTTATTATTTTTAGATATTTTTAAATAGAAAATGGAAATATTCCTATGAATCCTCATTTTCCCTACTCTGAGACTTCCTCAGATTTACACTAATCTGGTCACTAGCTAGTTTTACATTAATATTATTTGTGCAAAAATATAAATTTCATAAATTTCACAAATTTCACAACTCTATTATGAATAATGAAATATTATTTATCTATAATCTTTATTATATTTAAGGGAATTCAATGCTGAAGAAAAGGACAAGTGGCATCACTATAAAAAGAGGTATGATACCATCTCTTCTCTCTAGGTTCAAAGCTCAGAAGTAAACCTGGTCCAAACATGAAAGACTAAAGGGACTAGTGTGTGTCTCCATAACTAAGGCCACACCCCAGCTCATCTGCAAGCTTATTAGTTAGTTTGTCCTTAAGGTTAATTTAAAGACCAGAAATCTGACATTAAAAGCATTATGCTTCCTAAATGAGCTAAGAAAATCTGGGCACATTGTTCTTAAATTAATTCTTACCGAAAGTTTAAAATGTTGTCATATACAAGTCCACATAATTTCTCTCTAATAATTCAAAATATTTTACATGTCCTTTACTTTTTCTATAAGAAATCTAAAAAACTTAAACAATAACTAAAGAAGATTTGCTTGTACTTCACTATCCAGAAAATCCATGAATAATGTGTGTGTTTATATCACTCTCCGGCTCAAGTTTCAGACAAGGTTCACAAGTCTCTTTTAAAGCAAGATGGGAGCATTTCTTTTTGCAACTGATTTAATAAAAAAAACCCCTAGCAAGGTACTCCTTCCATGTATAAAAATAATAAAAACTTCCCCAGTCAAGCCCAGTGCTATGTTCTCTTCTCACCACCTTTCCTGGACAATATCATCACTGTCCAATTCTATCACATGTACACTGCTTTTGAACTCTCTGAGTTCTCTGCTCTCTGATATTTCAAAGAAGACAAATGTCAGTCAAACACTGCTGCTGAACACTTTATCTACTGCATGTCTACTACCAAAGCCACTATTTTTCAGTAGTTACCAAAGCAATATGTAAATAACTTTATTTTGTTTCAATGCTGAAAATTTAGGATATGCTTATGTCACAGCCAAACATAAGAACAATATGTTGCTGAGTATATTCATCTGCTGTTTTTTTCTTGAATTGTTGTCTTTTTGCTAAAACATCCTTGATTTGTTTGTACAACTGTACCAAAGAGGAATCTTAATGACTGCAGTAAGACAAACTAGGATTATAATTGATACACAAGTCAGTGCAGGATAAAACATTACTTCCCAGCTTCTAGAGCTCTACTGCACAGTATATGATGAGATGTAGGGTAAAGACTATTAGTCTTAGTATTAGACTATTAATAAGTCTTTAATATTTTAACTTTGTATACTATTGACCCCAATGGATTTTAAAAGATGGAATAGTAGCATTGTTCAGTAATCCAAATGCATGTTTAGTGTCCTTCAAAACCAGAATTTTATATCTACTTTTTTCCCCATTTACTTTTACATGTCTTCAGTTATTTCAGTTTGCATATACATATAAGCATATGCATTTAGTTACCAAAGACAGAGAGCCCAGCATGGGGTGATTGTTGAAAATAAGGGGTTTTTTCTACCTCTTACCAGAAGCTGTGGCAGGTGGTGCTATAATTTGCAATACCTCCTCTCCTGTCTCTGATGGGCGTTGAGCAGATTAATTAGTTCATGTCTGTACAACACTTTGAAAGCAGTCAGTGCCATATAATTAGTCCTATATATTTCTAGGATAGCCTTAAATATCTTCAGTGACTCTGCTTCAGCAATTTCCCTTATGTCACTCTCTAATTGACCTTGGTATTCAAAGAATTTTCTTAATGTCTAATTTAATTTTCACATTTTATGGATTTTTTTTCACAACACAATGGTTGGCTGAGAATTTTCACCTCTTTGAAAGATATTTTCAAATGAGAAATACACACAGAAAAATTGGCTTACCTTAGCCAGTTGGAACTTATATAGCAATTAAAAGATTTCCTATTACAGCAAGCATCAGAATCATCTCAAATATAGATTTTAGGATGTAGACACAGGAGATACTCTATATAATTTATCAAAAACCTAACACTCTGAAAATATTCAAAGTTTACCACGCTTTTAGCAAACTGTTTGGAAGTTAGAGAAGGTTAGCTTCAATTCCACACTTTGACATACTTCCTCAATGGTTTTTTTTAACCCTTCTCAATGTACTTACTAATCCTCTTACTATGTAAGTATTTAATCTAATCGCCCTCACCTTACCTTTTTGATAACTTGAGACATTCTTTTTGGTAGAAATGTCTTTATGATCCTTACATACATGGCATATTCGTATGCAAATATGAATGTAGTCAAATAGGTTTACAGTGATTTAGCACTGGATTAAAGAAATGTGACAATTTTTTCCTGAAAATGGGACTAGCAGTGAAATGAGAAATCTAAAAAGAGACCCAGACTTACATGCAAGACATAGAAGAGGCAAAGGCACGGCTTCCACCTTTACTTCCTCTCTTGTCCTTGGTGCAAAGCTGTGTAAAATTGTTCTCCCTTGACACATCTGTGAACACAAGAAGCAGCCGACAGAATATCCACTGCTCTCTGGTCTATTTTCAGGACACCCAACCCAGGAAGGTATCCTCCTCTGTTTCCAGGATGAAGAGCTTCTGGGGCCAACAGGGGCAGGCAGGCAGGGAAGCAGGCCAGGGTTTTTTTGATGGACACGCAGTCTGACAGTAGAGCTGTCACTTGAGTATTTATTTCCTCCTACTTGCTGACTGCTGCTCTGATTGAAAATCCTCTGCACAAGCTTTTTCTGCCTGTGTAGCCTGATGCTTTCTACAATCCTATACTCTCTCCTCAGCTTTCCCCCTAGCAATATTTCCTGTCAATCTTTTCTATGTTTCTTCAACTTACCCCTTCCTGTCAAAATCTCAATAGGAAATAAAGAGAAAATGAGTAAATAGGAGTATTAACACTTTTTCTGCCCTATGTGAATACTGCACTTTCTTTTTTTTCTTATTTGTTTTTGCTTTTAGAATAATTTTTTAGTTCTTGTTTCCATAGATTTCTTATTTTGCCACATTTGCAACCATGCATATCAGAAGGAGGGAGGAATTTCATTAGCCTCAGGCAAATTGAAAGTAGAAATGCTAAAGAACTGCAGTGTGGCACAATCATCAACTGTATAGAATCTTGCAGAGACATTCGATCTAACTACAATTATGAGGTAAAAGTCAATACTTTGATCTAGGGAAAGTACCACAATCTTCCAGGAATTTCTGCACATCCTTCTTCATTTTAATAAAGTTCTAGAAAATACTGCAGAAAGTAGTACAATAATCCTAAGCCCTTTTCCAGTCCTTGAAATGACCTACAGCAAAGAAAAAAAAATATTTTTAAATTCAATTCAGTTAAAGGTTTCTACTGCAACTGCAAATAGTGTCTCATAGTATAGACAATCTGGGTTTCCCAGCAATTAGGCTTTTTACAACTTACTGAGGTTGTGGGCAGAGAAAAGATCTAGGCCCTTCTAATAGAGCAGATGTTCAAATGTACTGTCTTATTTCTCTACTTTCTCAAGTGCTGCTGAGATAGAAAGCCAGTAAAGTTGTAACAGATAAGTTCATATTTAATCAAATTTGATGGGGCTTTTCAAAGATAATGAAACTAAAAATGTTACCACAAATTTACACTCTAAATGGAAAAAAAAAATTACAATAATAAATTTTCTTTTTTTGTCATTTTCAGGAATTACTTGATGAGTGATCTAGTACGCATACATGTAAGGAGCTGATTTTGCTAAGCTACACCTCCCTATTCTAAGACATATGGCTGGTGTAGGGTTTGTTTTGGTTTGGGTTTTTTCACAAAAAAATTCATTTTAGTGTTTTCCTCTTTCTTTTTTTCCCAGGTGCTCTGATTATGGTGAAGTTTTGATTTGTGGTCCCAGAGAATCATCACATCAGTTGCAGGAGAGCTGGCTCTCAACCTGATATCCTCCAGGTACTCATTCCTTTCTCTACCTCTCAGTGTTCATCGTGCACTCTAGCACGCTGGCATTGTTTCTTTATTGTCTTCTTGTTCCAGATACTTGAGGTCACTTGGCAAGTCATGCTGAGTGTTGTATTACCTGTGTTTCAGACAGCTACACAAGTGTCCGTTTTTAAACTCAGATACAAACTCCCAGACATTGCATCTTTAGCAGGTCCTTTAACGGGAATTATGTTTGCTTAGTTGCAAACAGTGTTTCCTTGTAGACGTGATTGTTTGCAAGCTCTTTTTCCCATGTTCAGTCATGTGCCTCTCCTTCCAAATACGTATTCAGTATGACCTCAAATAGATCAAGTTCCAAAATCACTTGAGCAGAAAAATAATAATAGAAAAATATATAGTTTCTCATGAAAGACAGCACAAAAATCATGACATAAGAACCAAAACCAAGCATAGTTTGGATAGCAGCTTACTTTGAAATCTTTTCCTCTGAAAATATCTTATGGACCAATGGGGAGGAGAGGAAGCAGGGGATTATATGGAGTTATGCATGTATTTAATAGCTGTGGTGAACTGCTACTAGAAGGATTTCAGAGAGCTATGGAAATAAGAGTTGCTGCTGGATTTCCCAGCAGTGCAGGAATGCTCCCTAGAGTACAGTGTCTACTGCTTTCCTCACGTAAGTTTCATATTTTTCCAGAGGATGTCAGACTGTGGCACTAAGCTTCTTCTAATTATGTCTATAAAGTGGCAGCTTGCAGCCTCTAGCTCAAAAGCTGGAAGAGACCCAGGTGGGCATATCGCTTCCAAGCAGTATAATGTTTGGAGATAAGAGTCCCCCGTGATAGATGAACTTGTCCAACTCATCTCTACTCCTACTTCCAGGGCAGTTTGGCTCTGCCCAGTGGAATGACATATGTCTTCGGACCTACCAAAAGTTATCCACTCTCAGCAGTTATGACAGGGAAAAGGTGCCATTTTCCATGCTTGCCTGAATACCTCATGTCAGTGTCCATTTGTGTCAGGATGGACGGCTTTGAGAATGAGTGCAGAGATCAAACTGTTTCAATAGT
Organism: Struthidea cinerea; assembly: GCA_013397865.1. NCBI lineage: Eukaryota > Metazoa > Chordata > Aves > Passeriformes > Corcoracidae > Struthidea > Struthidea cinerea. The sequence goes on along the minus strand of VZTI01004087.1, from coordinate 362,455 downwards.
GCTGTGTCAGCCAGTTCTCAAACTCCAGCACTATCCTGAGCTGGGGGTGTGCCCTTGGTGAGCGTCCCCACTCAAATAAGAGACAAGCAGAAGTACACAGAGCCCTACACATGCCTCCATTATTTATTGCAGCCTTTTCTGTGGAGGAAAAGAAACAGAGACATATTGTCTTAAAAACTTCTCTAAATTCAGCATCTAGAAAACTTAAGATGTCTAAGGGAGATGTAACTACGAAAATGTTAGATTATCAGGTAAGATTTGTTTCATTAGGCCTTAGACATTTAATATTCCATATAGGAAATTGTAATTAGAGCAAAGGTAGCCTCTAGTCCCATGAGAAGGGAGTCGGCCTTCGCACAGCCAATAGCTATGCCAAGCAAAGGTTGTGGTTATTTATTGCACTTCTTTCGGTCTTCAGTAGGGTTTTACTCAGTAAAAATTAACAAAATTGCTTTTCCCGGTATGAATTTTGCATATTGAAATAAATTAAATGAAAATACAGGATAAGTTGTCTGCCTAAGACTTTCTTACCTTAAGGTATATATTCTGCATTGCTGTGTGCTGAGTGTTTAAAGCACTAAATTATGTTGCTTAGCCTGTAATACTGCTTAGCAAAAAATCGCTTGGGACCTAAGAGTAGGAGAAAGGGCTAATTACATACACCTTTATAGCCCACTGCTTCAATGCTGGTTGTCAAGCTTTTCTTTTGAGCATACTGTGCAGTTTTTTTGCAGAGGCTAGAAGTGGAAGGAGGGGAGATGAAAGGCTGTTTGATAAAAAATGTTCTCAAACATGGGCAAACAGGCACTTTTATCTTTTGCTCTTTCCCTGTGTGAGACCACTCCAATGTATCACAACTTTCAGGGTTTTCACTCATTTTCCATAGGGATATGTGATATATCTTGGTATACCCATGTATAAAATCCATAGGTTTTGATGATTCTCTTGTGAAGGTACCTTATTGGCGTAGTCATGAAAATAAGTCCAAGAAATTTACATCTGCTGATTTAGAAGTGTAAACTCCATTTGCTGTGTGCTGACCCATGGAAAAAATCCCAAACCCACAGCATACAAAATGTGACATTATTAAATACGACATGTTAGCTGAAAAATTTATTTCCAGATGTGATTGTCTTTCAACATCAGCTGAATTCTTAAATTTTCTGATTTTCTGCCAGGTGACAGTAAGATGAACAACAAAGACTTTGGACTCAGGGACTCATTTTTGCACCACAATATGTATCAGCCAGATTGGTGTGTTTTAGTTGGTTGCTAGTTTTGAGAAGATAAATAAAATGGAAAATTCTGGCAATTTGAAGCCAATATCTTTAATAAAGCTATATATGGCATAAAATTAAACAAATTGAGCATAGCAATATGTGAAATGGCATGAACAGTCAGAATATTTTTAAGTGGTTGTCAGTCATAGTGTGCTTGAAAATGATTCAATTATTTATACTTTCATTTCACTGATGTTGCGACAAATCATGGAAAATTTGCTATATTTGTAATTGTTATTTCTTCTTTTAAAATATATTTTTAAAATGTCAGTCTAGGTGAGAGGGAAGAACCCATCTGTACATATACCTTTTTTTTTAGTTGTACTCTAAATTTCACGTCAAATTTCAATATTCATATGATGAAAAGATTCCAAAGTTCAATTCAGGTCCAACATACCGAATGAAGAAATTCTACGGCTGCTAGAAGTTACCAAGCTGTAGGTAGACTAAGTTTGTATTTTCTGTTGCCTACAATTTCAGGAAAGAAATGAGAATTTAAGGGTTTGATAACTGCCTCTTATAAAACCCAAAATGTGCAAGAGAAAAGAAGTGAAAAAAAGAAGGAAAAAATTCATAACTGCTGAACACTGTCAATTCCTTCAGAAAGTTAATGCACTTATGCCAGAGACCTGTCTGTTCTGTGCACAGAATTGAGCCAGTTCTTGGTGCAGAATGAAGTAATTTAGTCATGCACACCAGTGTTATTCTTCTTTAATAGTGCTGTAATTGATTGCAATAAAACCATACAATATTCATCTAATAAGAGTTATCAATCAGCTATTCCTGTAAAAAGTAAGGATAAATATTATTCATTCTTGGAAATAAAACTAAGAGTAAATTAACATGTTTTAATTAGAAAATAAATCAAGATCCAGTCCAAAGTAATAAAGCGTAGCTATAAGTGTTCATCTATTTCTTTTTTAATCTGTCTTATTTGAATTCCATATTTGTGAAAGAACTTTAGTTTTCTAGAATTCACAAAGAAAGTAATGCTTTTATTGTATTATATATCTATAATTTACACTCAAACAAAAATATCTAGAAACATTACAGGTAGTAGATAGAAAGATAGATAGATAGATAGATAGACAGATAGACAGATAGATAGACAGAGAGTAACTACTCACTAATACCCACTTCCCCAAGTTTGTAATGTAGAAATATCCACATATATATTATAAATTTCTCAAATTTATATGAAAGCATACTAAAAGATAACATTCAGTTCCTGAGCACTGTTTTGAATCTAAAGGATTCAGTCTTTCACACCTTTCTAACAGGAGTATCTGTAGTAGCTGTTAAACCATTGGAATACACAACAGAATACTCCCACAAACAGTATGATTCCTTTAAAAGGCAAAAAATCACAATAAAAATCCCTAGAATAAATTACAAATAGGTCAGTTGATTCTGACTTAGTCCAGTGATATGTGGACAGCAAAATAAATATTCATTTCAAATTAGTCTCTAATTATAAATATTACCTGCACATCACAGATACCCAGATCACTAATCTGTAAACTAATTAAGTAGCAGCATCTACATACAAATGAGGATGCATGCTGTAGGAAACAAGGAAATAAAACATTAGCCAATTTGTGTAGCATTCAGTGAATAAATATAGAATTATGAAAGTTTTATTGGATAATTATTTTCAGATCAGCATACAATCGTACATGTGTGAACACATATGTTGATAAAACTCTACAAAAAATGGAAATAGCATTCATATGTTTGTTTAAACAAATGTGGCATGTCTCACATATCTAAGTCAGATATTGGGAAACTCACAGATATAACGTAGCCAGACTACAGTGAGGATCAATTCACCAAGAAAATAATGCAACAGTCCCACAATATTGGCAATTTGGTTATGCCCTTGAGGATAGTTACTGAATTTTTCTTGCCTTGAAGTAGGAACTCCAAAATAGATACTCATGGATGGGCTTAGCAGGTTCTGCACATATTTTTACTTAACAATAAATAAATAAAATTTCAACTAACTTAAACATAAGGATTAATTGACTTTCAGCAAAGTCACATTACTTGATGCAAGGTCAATCAATAATAAATAAATCCAACACCATAGCTACCCAGTGACACATTTCCCTCCACTTTAACTATTTGTCTAGTGGAAACTCCCAAGTGACTAGAGGGAATAATCAGTCATGCGTTCAACTCAATCAAACTTTAATGATGGACATCTATTAGATGCAAGTGCAGCACTCCTCATGGAACACAGGCCATCCTTCAGAAGCAATTAATTTCTTCAGTGACTATCATGGGGATGACCCAAAACTTGGCTGATTTAATATATTCATGACTGTGATACTTTCCTTTGCATTTTCATGAATTTCAAAATCAACATGCAATTTTCTAATGGCTTCAAAAAGCCAATTTCTACAGAATTTGAACTTTGATATAGTTTGGGGGTTTTTGTTTTGGTTTTTTGTTTTTCACATCTAAATGTGAACCAGTCATCATTTGTTGAAACCATGTTTTCAGATGTCCAACTGGATAAATATACTGTATGTCCTTTTAAATGTCTGTGAAGGTTATCCTTCCCTGTTCCAAGAAATTATGTTTATGATCCAAGCACTCTTGTGTCTCCAGTTAGAAAGCGTGTCATCATTTTTATTCTCTATTAAGAGCTATCTTTGAGCCTCACTGTTTTATTCTTGCATGGGAAAACACCTGTAATGAAGCTCGATTTCAAAAAAACAGTTAGATGTTTGTGTCCATTTCCACATGAGAGGAGGTGGTATTACCCTTGCTCATGCATTTGTCACAAAAGAATGTATTTGCACTGTGTAAATAGGTATGCTTAGAACAAGCTAAGTATGTTGCTGAATCCTTTTAAGTATGTCATTGAATACTTTTGCTCCTTTCCAGTATCTGTAGGAGCAACATTGCACATATGTAGAGCTCTGCTCAACAGCATTTGAAACTCTCTCACATGAGAAATTATTTACATAGGATACAGGAGCCAATTAGCTGAGTCATTAAAGCTGACAGGAACACAAAAGCCTATATATGCTAATACTCCACAGAATGGTGATGATGAAAGCCATCGTCCATTTGGGCAAAACTTAGCACTTTGAAGGACTGACACTAGCTTTAAAGAACAGCTTAAATTGTCTTTTGGAGTTGTCTTGAACCCTCACCTCAAGATTCTAACTTGAAGTTATACTGGAGAAAGACCAACTCATAAGGTCCTTTTTGCAATATTTATCTTTATTCAGTATCTTATTTCTTACACTCTGCCTTCTAATACAAAAATATGCACTTTATATTTTTCTTAAAATATGTCAGACGCACGATTGGCATTTTCTTATATGCCTACCCTAAGTAAGGCACTCCCTTAAAATACTTAAATTCTTCTTTGCCCTGCTGGAAGGTATGTTTTGGAAGTTGAGAATGCATATCATTAGTCAGAGGAAGAAGTTAGCCAGATAATAGTGAGAGCAGATGTCAGCCATAGCTTCTTAGCATGCGTCAAGGATGTGAGGAAGAAACCTGCGACTGTAGGGCCTGCTGAGAACAGATTCCTCAAGGGAGAGTCACTGGAGCATTTCTTCAGTGCACTGACAGCTTAGAAAACTTCTAAGCTGACCACAAATACAGTCTCACATAGCTTTTATGCTATTCGATGGCCACAAAAGCTCTGTTTTCTCCAGGCCTGTGATGCTTTCTGTAAACTTGTTTATGACTATGTCAGATTTTCCTTTTCACAAATATGCCTTTTACGGTATATCAGTTCCACACACTGATCCAGATGATATTCTCCTGTCTGATCTTACTGTCATGGTTATCTTGATCTGTAAAGTTCATTTTGTAATGGAAATTTGAAAGCTATTACACTTGAGATTTTAATGAAATCCTTATGGTCAGAATGAGCTTTAGAGACTGATTCAGTATGACAACTAGTTTTCAATTATTTAAACAGGAGTAAATAATTTGGATATGTCAGAATATTTTGTTCATATCACTTAAACCAGTTTTTAATTTTATATTAAACCAGTCATGTTATAAAATAATGTTTCCACTGTTCTCTGAGCATGAATAATGATTAAAAAGTTTTGAAACATTTTGTTTAGTTTGAGTTTATCCATGTTCTTCGAGTGGATTAAAAATTATATATTTTTGCATTTTTTGTAAATTCTATGAAAAATAGTAGTTCCTGAGCTTGATTACCCTTTACAGCCTTTGTTTGGATTAGCCATAGAGTATCTATTTTTTTCTATGTATACTCAAAATATTTATGATATTTTATGCATACTCTGGGAAGTACAGTAACAAAAGAGTGGCCAAGATCAGTGTTAACAATTCCACTCTCCCATTGAAACCTTCTGCAAAATCTAAGAAAGCTCTGTAAGCATATGTTGAAAACAATTACAATCAAAGAAAGGGTGCTGAAAAACTATTGCCAGTGTAGAATTTTCCTGGGTTTGAAGGAATTTGTTTATCCACTTTCAAATGGTTTGATATACCTGCTACAAGGATAAATACAAATTTATTTAAAACTATTTAAAAAACAGTCCTGCAATTAAATTCTTCCCATTGTAAGACATATATTTAATATATATACACATTTATATGTATATAAAAATAGTTTTACTTCTATATGTAGAGATGAGTGATTCCTAGATTTTATTTAGCTAAATTTTGAGTTCTTCAACTCTATGTTCAGCTCAGCTTTCAGTCTATTCCATTGGAATTTTTAGGCCTTTGCGTCTTGTCTTTAACAGAGCCCCACTTTATGTTATTAATTAGTTATTGTAAATTTTTTTCATATTTAAGATTTAAAATAATAAAAACTAATAATTTTATCTATTTTAATTTCATTTTTCCCTTTTATTGTCACTTAAAAAAACTCTCAACATCAGAACACAAAACCATTTTGCATAGAGTAAATAACCAGTTTTCAGGTATTTAGTCTCCTTTGTTTCTCATGAAACACTCGGGGTTTGTTTTTATTTATGAAAGAGTAATTGTTTGTTCCCAAATTTCTACACGCCTTTCAGTTGGTAAATGCTTCTACCATTGTGATGATAAGAGCCATAAATAAGCATAAAGAGACATTGATGTAATTTTTAAAGAATTTAAGTATTCTGACTTTGTAGTTGAGAGTTGTTAGATTACTCACTGAATGACACCCATCAAACATCAGCATTTTCTACAGGACTTTTGCCCGTACTCTTAATTCCCCTCTCTTTCCCATTAAGCTCCTCAAGACTTAAACTGTCCTGTATCCATCCTCTGTAGGGCACATGGAAGGAAACTATCAGTTCTGAGTAGTGTTCAAATCCCTAGGTTTGGATAGAGCAACCTTGACCTTCAGAAATAAAGCTGGTTATAAATAACTCTGTTTATCCATGGCTTTGGGGAAAGGACTTTTTCCTATTCCACTCAAAAATACTGAATGAGAGAACTAAAGAAAGGGATTACTGATCTGTCAATTACTATCTGTGCCAATTTGGGTATAATTTTATTTAATTTCTATCCAGTCCTTCCACCCCTAAGATTTTTGGGCCCAGAATTCTTGCTCTGCTCCTGCAGTAGTGGAATCTTATTGATAAACCAGTGTTGTGCTGAGGCCGGTGACTAATGGCATAAGGTCTCAATTAGTCAGAGGAAGACTTTGCTACATTTGGTATTAGGAGCATCGAGCATATTGGCTGGGGTGAACAGTAGTGGCTAAAGGACCTGAAAAGTTCCAATAATGGTCAGTAGGAAACAGATCTGAAAAAGTTCGGATAACATGTATAATTTATTATCTCCCAGATGAGAAATAAATCTTTCATGGAGTAGATTTGTTTTCAATTATAGCCCAATAAAGATGAATGTCCAGCAGGAGTTCCTCAGGAAGGTAGTCAATTTTGGTTCAATTATTTCCAGATTAACACAATTGCCTAGTTTGGGACCAGCTAAAACTTTTCACCTCCTTCCCTCAATCTCTGAAGCTGCAGCTGGTGCTCATAGTTAGATTTGAAGACAAGGACCCGAAAAAGGGCCAAAAAATCAGACACTTACTATCCTAACAATTCTGTTTGAGTCTTGCACACTAACATTAATTTTCTACTAAATCTGGAAAACAAACAGTTCTAATTGGAAAAGGAGATAAATGGCAACTGTTTGTGACTTCAAGATCACAGAGTATGAAAACTACAAATAATTATTTTTAGTCAATATGAAAAGCTACGATAAACCATCCCTGGTATTATTGACTACTGATAACTACTCTGAAATTTTTCAGCAATAATAACAACAACATAATATACTATAACTTAAATGATTCTGTTGTTGGCATCCAGCAATAGAAGTACATTCTTTTAGCAGTTACAGCTTAAAATATAGACATGTTCTTTCAAAGGAAACTTACTTCTTGATAAATTATCTGGGTAATTACATTATAAAGGAGACAATTTAAAGGTCATCAGTTAGCTTGCTAACTGACAACAGATATTCCTCAGCAGGTTTTTTATAATAATATGTTTAAGGATATGCAACCTTTTGCAATGATTTCCCTTACATTTTCTAAATTCTTACCACATTACACAACTACAGATCCCTCCAGTTTGAGGTTTCTGTAAATACCCTTTGTGTTTATTGGTTGGGGATTTTAATTTGTTTAGGTTTTCATTTGGAGTTGTTTCGGAGTTTTTTGCTGGTTTTTAAGTTATTTTTATGTAAGATATATGTCATGCAGAACACTCTAAAGACTCTGTGTCACAAGAAAAACATAATAACATATTGCTAGTTCTTAATTATATATTTGTTCAAGTCTGAATTTTTCTGGTTTATGATAAAAAGCCTCTGCCATAGAAAATGGAAAAACAATTTAGGGAACCGATGCTCGGAAATACCAGCTGGGAAAATCCCATAGACTTCACCAGTGTAGATGAGAACAAAGCACAGGATTTGGGTGATCTATAGGAATACTGGCATTTATGTCTGCTAAGGTAGGTGGTTTACTTCTCTAGAGCAAAAGCTGCAAAATTATTGTTCTGTTTGTTTTCTAATGAGGAGGAATATTTCTTAATCAGGAACAGCTCTGCAGTAGATTGTCACAGCACCACCATGGAGAAAGAAATACTCTCACAGCAAGAGATTCCAGAAGCTCTGTTTCTAATAAAGAACTGTTCTCAGGGATGTCATGGATGAGCTGTGTGAGGTATGATGATGGATAGGAAGATAAGGGATGCAGCTGAAGAAGACCAGGGCCCTTTCAGTAAGTTACTTTCACTATTTGAGGTAGAGTGATGGAACTAAAGGCTCTGAAAAATTGCTGTAGTTCTGCTTATTCAATGAACTAGATGACATGTAAGCGTATAAAGAGAAGTGAACGCTGAACTCTGTGTGCAGAGTTGTGATTTTCTACAAGAGAAGTATTTTTGTTATTTCTTCACTTGCTTTACCTCTACATGCTTGAATATAATTTGAAACAAATTTATAGCAATTACAAATACTGTTTTTCTTAAATAAGAAAGCATGCATAAGCTTATACTGTGTAAAATTACATTGTCAGTCTTTTTTACTCAAAGTTGAACTCAGGTTGAAGTTTATATGCCAACATTGGCCCAACCAAAACAATGAGTCTGGGAACCATTATCTGAGCTGCAATTATAGTATAATCCACCTCAATTAAATACAAAGTTAATTTATGCTTCAGTTGTCACAGTCCTTTTGCATGTGTTATGACCCTGCAAAATTACTTTAAAAGTTACCTACATAACCATACCTATCATGATAATACAGAAAATAAACTAAAATTGTAATAATTAAAACACCCACAAAAATCCCCAGATGATTTCTTTTTCATAAACCTGTCTCTGATGTCTTTTTGCTGCTCAGCACCTTATCTTCCTTGCTCTAAAATGAGTACTAAACTCCTTTGTAGAGTGTTCTGCAATCTCTTACAATTGTTCTGTAAGAGTCGGATATTATAATGATTTTTTTTTTTTTTTTTAACTGAAATGGTTAAAAAATCGTTTCATGAAAAAATCAAGTTTTCTGTAAGGATTGATGAAGGCACTTAAGAAACTTTCAACACTTAGTTCAGAGTTTAAAGCCCTGTAAAAGTACTATGATGCAATCATATTTAGCTCTTTGGTACAAGGCCATATATTCTTTGTTTTATTTTTTTAATCCAGGCCATCAAAATGCTTAATATTTCATGACAGGGCAAAACATGCAGAAAAAAAAAAAAGTAATTATTAGAATAATTGCAAGTTGGCTGCAAGGAACCAACTATATAAAAGATGTTATGACTGAGTACAGATACAACATTCCTTAAAAGCATTACTAAAAGCAAGATCCTTCAGCTCTCCCCTTGTGTCCCTGGAGATTCATGGAGGGTATTTTGACTCTTACTCTGTTTAATATCTGAGTTTTCTGCTTAAATTTGATAGTTCAGACGTCCAGTCTGTCAACAATCCTCCATTATTTGAACAACTTTCCTTTTCTTGCTACAGAGGGCCAGAAAGCACATCCATAAATCAAGACTCCCTTTGAGCACAAAAAATCAAATTATTTAGAAGTTGCTCTAGAAAACAAAGATATTGCTGATGTTAACGCACAAAAATGAGGAGTCAGGATGTGGCTACGGGTGCTGTTTATAGTTCAGCACACAATCCCTGAGTAATGTGGTACACAGTCCCTCAGGAGCTCAAGTATAAAAATTACAGAAGATTTTGTTGAGGCTTGGGGAGATAAATTCCATGAATGTTGATAGCAGCTATGAAGTAGAGTGATAAAGGAAATAGGGAAATAGGAAAAGGTAAATAAAAATGGAGGAACAATTTATTTGCTTCAGAGAACACCTCTGCAAAGGCTGCAGTTCCATATTCTTAATCTGTCATTCAGGCCTTAATCAAGCCTCCAGAATGGAGTTTTGCAACAGAGCTTTTAGAAAGACAACTTCTTAAAATGGGAGAAATCCATTTTTCACTGGATGTCAGTACACTATCAGTGCCTAATTTTAGACTTCTTGAAAAATGTCATCTCAAATTCTTCCCTTTTTAAAGAGTGAATGGTTTGTCATCATGAGTCTCCCCTGGCTGGAGAAAGAAAAGCTGTAGTTGATTACTTACTGTAAGAAAATTCCATGCAGGTAGTACATGTTATAGCTTACGCATGCTTGTATTTTTTTCACTTTTATGAGATGGAGTTTTAGGGACTATAGACCTTAATTCTGAGCCACTTCTCCACCTTGTGCATTCAGCTTGATTTGACGAGTCTTTTTCCTTATTTTTCCCCTGAGGTTCCTGACTGACATACAGACAAAAAAGGCAGTGTTAGCTTCTTCAAACATACATCCATAAGACAAAGAATTTGGTGTAACAACTGCATGTTTTTTGAGTTCTGTCCTCTTTAGTCCTTATACAAAGGAGTGGTGATAATATTGTTTCAGCAGCTTTTAGCAGGATACTGCCTAAAGCATTCTGTTAATTCCACCTCCTTAGTCCAGAAACTAAAGGAGAATATAGCCTGGAGATAAAGTTAAAAAAAAAGACTTGCGGATTTAGGGACCTACTTTTCCGCTGAAAAACTCCTTGAGCAACGACCTTGAGCAAGTCATTTAATCTCTTTGTTGCAGATCCTCAAAGGTGCTTAGGTGTATAATTTCCATTAATTTCTGTCAGACCAGTGAGGATCTGTATGCCCTAGTCCTCTACGTGAAACAAAGAGATTCTGCTTCTGTATGTCACAGAGGCCTTCTGTGTATCTTGTCAAAACGTGTTCATTAATGTACTTAGTAACTCTGGTGATGATGGTTCTGCCTAAGATGAAGTGATTTAATTCACTAATTGCCACACAATGCCACTGAGACCAAGAGCTGAAAATTACTCAAAAGGTGGGAATACACACAGATTTAAAAAAAAAAAGAAGAAAGAAAAAAAAAAGACAACTGGACAACTGACAACCCAAGACTTTTATCAGAAAAAAATTGCCTTTCTTTCAAATTTTGAGAACAATTTTTCGTGTCAGAAAGTGTGAGAGAACTTCTAGCTGTGGAGAAAAGGTAGGGTATTTCTTCTGGGTAGTTTATTCCTTAACTATTCTCTTCAGTTGCTAGTGCATCTTCCTGTGAATAATCTCATCTCTAATACTCACTGTTATGACCAGAGTGCCAATCCCCACTGAACCCACTTAAACTAAATGCCTTTTTCTTTCCCACAGATATCAAGCAGGACTTGAAAGTATAATTGATGCACTGTTTTTTTTTTTAAAGGAAGATATTTAAGATGGGATTTTTCAAGGAATGCAAGAGAGTTAAGTACTGAGAACTTCCTGGCATTCAACAGAAATCTGATTTTGTACTCCCCTAAAGTGCCTTGGAGAACTTCATTCGCAGAAACAATCTTGAAGCCCTTGCTGATTCAGAATACACAGAGAAAAGTTTGATGGTTAGGGTTATTAAGGATTGTATAGCTTTAAACAGCTTGAGTTGACCAGAGAATTGTGTCATGCACGAAAACACAGTAGATTTTATTGGAGGCACAGTGGGCTCTGCTCCATTTCCAAGTGGGGGTTAATACTGAATACTGGTTCCTATATTCAGAAAAGACAAGTTTAACAGTATGGGTGCTGTTCACTCTTAGCATGAATCAATATTCAGTTTTGAACACTGCTTGGAAAGTATTCAGAAGACAATTATATGATTGCAGAAAGTTGGGAGATTACTGCAGGCAACTTAGTATGACTGCTCTTTAGCAGAAGAACTTGGAGAGTTTCAGGTGATGTCAGGTAGTCAGAAAATTTCAGGGCAGCAGCTAAAAATAGAATACTACTGTTCTTGTGAGTTTGCTTTTTCGTAGAAAAATCCCTAATTGTACCATACTGCTTTGAATTAAATGCCACATAATTACTGGAGGCTTAGCCCAATTCTGGGGGGTCTAACAACATGCAGCTGAAAGAGCTAGACTAAGTTAGAGAAGAAGGCAGATTACTGCCTTAGTATTTTCCTTAAAACATTTACTGAAGGCACGAGAATGGATGCATAGACCAATACTTGGGCAGTAACTAGTCAGCCAGATCAGAGTACTAATTATGTGAAATAGCACAGCTTTTCAAACATAAGCAAGAATCCTCCTTCTTAAATCATTGAAATCTCCAATTGCTTTCAACAGAAAACTCTACATCGTTGATATGGATTCATAGCCTTGATGAAGGAGTGCTAGCAAATCCTTCTATCCTTTTAAGGATAGGTGACCTACCTGAGAGCTAAAGATGGTCTGTCAACAATTTACTAAGAGAATAGTTTCTGAACCACACTGAAAATCAATTGCTGCTATGTATTTGAATTTTATCTGTAATGTGGGGGTTTATTTGTTTGTTTCAAATGAACTATTAAAGTCCTATGAGCTTCTTTCTTCCAACTGACATTGATCAGTGCTGATAGTACACTTAGAATGTGATACCAGATTTTACAAATCTCATGCTTTGCATTCAACTTTAAAAGTACATGGAGAAAGTTTATCTCCAAATTTCAGTTAAGAACTTGAACAGAATTAATAAAGCTTTAGGTAGTGGAAGCACAGAGTGGTCAACTTTTTCATGAACACTAATTTTGAAATAAATTATAGTGAAGATGATTCTGCAGCTGTCTGTGAGTGAAAAAGGAGTATAAGAATGGAAGGTTATTAAAAAAAAACTCAACGATGTGGTGTTATTAACTTCTTTTCATTACTATTTATCATTATTATTTTAACTTGTGGATATTAAAGGAGTAGCCTTCACTTTCAATAAATCATAAAGATGTAAGCTAATAGCTTCAAAGCACTCATTTAAAGGATGAAGAATTTTAAACAAAGCGCTCACTTGCTTCATTCTCCTTGCAATTTCTAACTAATTTAATGCAACTTCTGTACTCTACAAAAATACCTACATATCCAGATGTTTTTTATTCCCCTAGGACAACTCCTTTTCCAATGAAGAAGATTTTTAATAGCTGTACTTTTTTTCCTTGCTTTCTTCAAATTCTGTAGAATGATAGAAAAGTACAAAAGGATAACTCGTTTCTTAAGCAAGACGTGCTTGTGCTTCTTCATTTATCTAACAACTTGATTTCAAATATATCTATTCAGAGTGTGTAAGTGAATATCCAAAGGAAACCTAAAGGTAGTACTTAGCAGAATACTCATGAATAAATACAAAATCAGATCTATAAAGATAAATTATATCTGAATTATATACAAAAAAGAGAAAGAAATATCAGATCCCCATTTGAAAATTGCAAAAATACAACCACATTGTTGTTTGTGGATCTGCTATTGTTACACCTGATATTAAATTTAAATTCTGCCATTATTTGCATGACTGCTTCTTCATTCTTGTTTTTTTTTTTTTGTGAAAATATATTTGCAAAGAATATTTTTTATTTTTGGACTTGTGGTTGAGCACTCTCTTCCAGTAATGTCTGCAGGAAGTCTATGTATGCAATCCTTAATCTCAGCATTTTGATAAGATAAAAAAGGATCAGAAGTTGCATAAAATGCAACTAATTTTATTTAAATCATACTAAACCAGTATTTAATTTGGTTTCTCAAGAGTCTGGGAATGTTGTTAAGCTATTAACACTTTTAAATTGTAACAATTATTTAAAGCACATTGTCCTTTTGAAAGTAAAAGCAAAACTAATATGGCGCTCTGTTCATCTTATGTTTTCTAAGAAATTGAGATTATTTTATTTAAAAATCTGTTTTCTAATAACAAATTTTTGTAAAATTACCCTCTAGGAGTGAAAATGGCCTCACACTACCAGGTAGTTTCTGCTATTCTATTGCAAAGAATTCAGGAGTAAACCAAGGGTAGCAGGCACTTTTAGTAGAAGAATGGTTTCAATTATTTCAAAAAGGAATCTTTTTGACACAGTTGAAGGAGACTATCCATCTTCTGTTATTTTAAGTAGTAACAAACCAACTGCAGGTGCTTCATTATCTACATGGAATATTTGCTATACCCGAGAAAAATTATTTATATTCTATGCAACTGTCCTAGTTTGGACAGATTGGTGGGCATAGAGTAGCGATAGGAGATACACATCATAAAGTCACCCCAAGACAGCAACAAAAACAGGGACACAAACAGTTTAGAGCTCCTCTAGCTAAAAAATAACATGGTAGAGTCCAACGTGACATACACCAACCTGCAGCAGTTTTCTTTTCACAACAGCAAGGCTATGCATAGTAGTGAGTACATGTGTATCAAAATTCACAGTCCCACAGCCTATTTGGGAGGAGAAATAATGATCCTATAAAGAAGCTGATACTCAGTCAGACTCAATATCCCATAGACTTGACATAAGAAACAGAACATATCACACCTGTGTATGGGATAAATCTAGAACGGTTTCTCAAGCAAATTTTCAAAACTGCATCACCCAAACTCCTTTGGAATGCATTTCTTGACAGAGAATTAAATATTCTAATTAGTCCAAGAAAGAAAAGAGACTAAAATATTTCTATTTTTTTATTTTATTTTATTTTATTTTTCATGATAAAGCCTCCTCTTAAAAGAAGTTGATAGCATTTGATACACAGAGTCCAATCTGGCATCTCTGACTCATGGGCACACATGAGTTTTCACTAGTGGATCTCACATAATTGCTACTCAGAACCTCATGCTTGAATCCACTTCCTCATCTCCAGGCTGCACTTCTGTACTCAGGTGTCAATTTATCTTTTGGCCTGTACTGCAGCACTCCTCCTGAGCAATCCAAATGTTTTAAGTGCATAGCATCTCTGCCTGTGTCACTCACCAAGTCTGCTTTCTGCTGGAGGAGAGGAAAAGGGAACATAGACTTAAATCTCACTCTGTATTTTGGACAAAATAGAGTCATCAAAATTTATATCTAGATCCCTGCTACCCAAATTCCATAGCATATGCTTATTTGTTTTGGATTTTTAAATATGACTCTTTCATTTCTCTATTATTATGTGTCAATTACAGCAGTTTAGAAAGTTTTGTTTTCACTTTAGACAACAAGAACCAGCTCAAGTCCAAGAATGTTAACTCTTGACCCTGTTAGCAATTTGTTCTGCATCAGATTAATACAGCCTATACCTATTGTTATTTCTCATGAAAAAGGAAACATAGCAAATAACACATTTGATTTTATTCTCAAGCTGTATCTTTGTACAGGGTTAAAGTAAAATACCTGGGAGGTGAATTTCTTCCATGCTTGTATTTTTTTCCATTATTGCTGTCACTGCCACACATCCTGAGTCTCGTTTCCATTATTTGTGTGGCTTTTTGCCTGAAGTCTACTTTTGTGCACTATTAATTGTATATGCCATTTCCATCAAGATTACAATACTGGGAAAAAAAGAAAAAAAAAAAACACAAACTAACAGAAAGAAGTAAGCACTTGACAACTTTGATCATGGGAAATGAGAAATATCTTAGCATTTATTCTATGACTTTTTTTTTTTAATTTGCTCTATTCATTGAAAATTCCTTTCCTTCAAATGAAGGCAGAGGAAGTGGAATTATACCCTAGCTAAAGGAAAAGGTAAATAGTATTTTGACTATGAATGTCTTAGACCCTCATTCATGTAGAGTATTATAAACCAAGAGTCTGCTTCTTCATCTCCCTCACATCCAGCAGTCGAGGATTTAAAAGCACTTCCACTGCAAGCAAAAAGCAGAACAAAACCAAACCAAAGCCAAAAAAATTTCCCAAATTCCCAAAAGCTTTTGCTCCAAAAGACTCCTGCCTCCAATTTGCTGTCAAAAGAAAAATGTCCTCTGTATGAAATTCCTTTTACAGTTTCTTGACTTTACCAACTTCAGGTGCTGCCGACTGCAGCTTACTGCCTCAGCCCACCTGACGCTAGAACAATTTAATTCCCTCTCTTTCACTCCTCTCTGTCTTTTTTATCTCTCTTCCCCAAGTCCTATGAGAATCTGATCGAAATGAAACTACTGATAAATTTGCAACAACATGAGGTGTTCTGCATCCAGGCTTAAACTCTTACATGTCCACGAGAAAGCAAAGTAAAAGCTGAAGAATTTTGGAGGGAACTAAGAAGTGGAAATTTATTTACTGAAAATTAAATCCTGACTAACGTTCTTTATTTGCTCTATGTGGCAAAATGCTGCTTATGTGCTAAATACTAGAAAGAGAGGGAGGACAAAATAGATACATGTACAGCAGTGGACACAAAATGAGGCACAGAAGCCTGAAAATGCAGAAAGAAAAGGTCTTTATAAGCATGTCACTTTTGCTATTTATTTCTGATGCAGTGCTGCAACTTTCATATATCTTCTTTCTCTATTGTCTGAAAATTATGGCACACGGATCAAAAAATATTAACAAGCATTGCTCAATACCTGTAGCCTCAGCACTAAGTAACCTTACATTAGAGGTACTAACATATGACCAAAGTGGGAGGAGACCATCATCTCAGGATGTACAAATGCCCTTTAATTCAGCATGGGACTGTATTGCTCTTGCTTATAAGCACATATTTATTAACGTAACTTAAAAATCTTTTTGCATGGGCTGGATTATCTGCTTAATAAAGAAAATAACCTGTTTTCCTGAAACCATATGGAGGACAAAGGGGACAAAGACAGGAAAACAGAAGGGAGAAAGGTAACCTGAATGATATTTTTAGCCCTGTCTCTAGTTCTTTTTCACAACTTATGTTACAGTACTTTTTACTCTAGCATCCATCACTAGAAATAAACATGCTGAAGGTTAACTCAAGAATTTTATTCTGCTTTTTCTTTCTCCTTTCCCTTCACAAGGGCATCCATTTTCATGTTTGTATTTAGTCATATAATATAATACTCTATTCTAGACTTGGCCTCCCTAGGAGCTGTAGTTCACCCTTGGAAGTGGTTGCCTAAGGTGCTCACTGTTGCTGGACTCCAGGACTGTTTATTTAATTACTCTTCCTTGGTGTACTGCCAGTACACAACAAACAATAATGTAGTTTGTCTTTGACTTTGCACCATGCTCCTTCTGTCTCTTAACTAACAAGCTGAACTAAACTAACAAAACCCAAAAAAACAAAAACGCCCCACCCAAAACAAAAACAGAAAAAAGCCAAAAAAAGAAGACTTTCAATTAAAAATGGATGAAATCTATGACTCCTGTGGGAAGAGCCCAAAATACATGTCCTGCAGAAAAAGAAAAAAAAGGACATTAAAAAGTTGAATAAATAAAGCCATATTTTGGCTGAAACTAAGAATATCTGAAACTAGGGTTTAATCAATACAAATCAGAATTTAAATCACATAATTTCAGTACTGTAATCCAAAACCTCTATGTTCAACACTGTCTCCCTTATTCTTAAGGTGCCTTGAGGCATCATTGCTTGATAAAAGTTTTGCCTTTGCCTAACCTTGCTTATCTGCATGTCTCAGAACCCTCCCCTACCTCAGAAGTGTAGCACTTAGACAACTTTTGAGCTTAGTCAGGAGCTAACACCTTTTCCACAGGGGCCCCTAAGGATCTCAGTCTAATGAATATCCTCTGATCACACTAAGACATAGCAGTTGCAAAAGATTATTTGGAAAGATATAGATGAAAGTAGGCTTTTTTATAGAAATGTTAATGGAAGAAATTGTGGCTAGAAGATACATCCAAAACTAATGTGTAATGCTCTGGCTTTTATGAAGCGGCTTGAATATTAACATGGTATTCAGTCCCTGAGAATTCAAACCCCACCTATATATGAAGGATTTGAATTTATATCTCCTATCTATTGAGACACAGAGTCTTATTGTAATGGAGCTCTTCTAATCTATCAAACAAAAACATTTCTGTCTAAAATTTTTTTATGTCAAAGAGAGAGCTTAAGAGTAATCCTATATCTCTATGATTAAATCACTCTTTGAATGAGAGACTTAGTAATCCATGTTTCTTTTAATGCTGACATTTTTATATGAAATGCACAGCCAGGTCTTGAAGTCCTTTTTATGATTTAGGACCTATTGAAACATGCAGCAGAAATTGCAGTGCTGGTATAAAACTAGTAGGAGGAATCATTTCCTACTGTTCAAATTCATGAGCTCAGTCTAAGGGAGTCTTTCTGTTAATGCTTCCTACTGCTACACATAATGCACTGAAAAACAGTAGGTATTAGCTTAGTAAAGCTATTGTGAAGTATTGCCAATGACTAAATGGAAACAGGTATAGATTGTCCCTCATAATGGCATTACACCAAGTTCTATATTGCTTTATTCCTTTGCATGACCTCCTTCAATTTAGCGGAGCTCTCCAGATATAAACGTAGGGAAAAGCTTGTGTGTAGTAACACTGCCCTGTGAAAGTGCAGCTACTGGAGCTGAATGCCAAGCATTTGCAAGCATTGAGAGCCACTGAATTAAAGGTTATTTAGTTCTGTAAGGGGCAGAAAAATAGAGGAAAATTGTTTTATTGTTACTGACTTTTTCCTCTCCCCCACCCAATCTGAATCCAATTCTAAAGTTTATGAATTTCCTTAGAGTACCCCCAGATACCCATACTATACTGTAAGAGATTAAAAATGTATGTGACTAATTGGTAGAAAGCCCTTAATTAAAATAAGTTTCTGCCAGACAGATACAAACAAAAGTCAGAATGCTCTGCCAGTTTCAAAGCTTTAATCAAAAATGACAGCAAATGCACCATACGTAGGAATGAAAGAGGGCAGAACAGATGTGGGGATGACCAAGGCATGGTCTTGATCATGATCTATAGGACTTGGTGGGAGGGACCGGCTGCTAAGACAATGTAGGAAAAGTAAATATCTTCCTTAAGGAAAAATGCCACTGAAATGTCAGGAAGACTAACTTGGACATGTCAGTGTCAACGTCTGCTACTGCTAATGATGTCTGGTCAGTACAAAGTCTTTTACAAAAATAGGGTGCAGAAACTTCTGGGAAATGCGATGCCTTTGAGAGTTAAGATACAGACTGATGCTGTGAAGAGCTGTATGCCCTCGACTCATTTTGACAGCAGACACTTCATCAGAGGAGGACCGGAGGTGTTACTCTTGAAGGATAAGCTACAAAAACAGAGTTTTATTTATAGCAAGAGATATAAAGCAGAGATGAAATAGAGGAAGATAGCAAAGACTGTATGAAAAGAACAGGTAAATAAATCAACTTATGAATACATATGTCAAGACAATGAATGCAGCTGGAGCTGAATAAGAAAATACTCCCCATTGATATAGATTGTATATTCAGGATGGAATTTAGGTCCAAGGATTTAGAAAAAAAAAATCACATGACTCTAAGGTATTCACTGACCTTTCATGGAAGGTCACCGAAGGCTGATCTCCTAATTTCTGAAGCCATATTTTACTGACGTGTGGTGGGATTTTTATAACTTATTCCCTAAAACTCTTGTTTGTCTGAGACTAGCTTTTAGGTCATTCAATAGATTTTTGTTTCAGTCAAATTGAAAAATGTTGCAAGATCTGATCCATGATAAATATTAAAAACACATCAGTGCAGGTGGTGATCATTACAGAAAATGATTAGCAATTTACACTGTAAATAGGTTCACAAAAAAAAACAGCTAATGTTGAAAAGGACACTAACAGTGAGGTTTTGGGGTTGCATTTTGCACTGTGAACCAGCCTTAGATTTGGGAGCATGTATAAAACAAGGCTTGAGTTTTCATTCCAGTATGACTTTTTGATAAAAAATGAATTTTTGTCTGAAGTAAATTTTTAAACTAATGCTTTCTTTTCATTTTTTTTTTCCCATGTAGTCCTTGCTTGCTATCCTTTTTGGTAAACAGTGATGCAAATCTCTACCCTAACCTCAGTTTTTACCAGGAGTGGTGTTTTCTAGAAATAGCAATACAAATGGGAAACTGGTCCCTGTAGGTGAACATGGGCTATGTAAACTACAACTATCTTGAAACATTGCAGTAGTGATATAAAAAGGAACTTTTGGTGATTTGGTCATTCAATTTTCGGATTTAAAAAATATTTTTATGATTTTTACCAAATCACACATTTATTTTCATTAAGGGTGAAGGAAAATATAGATTTTGGTTATTTTGTTGTTTTTCCTCAATACTCTGTAAAGTTTAAAGGTTTTCTTTGCATGCTTTGTTTCTTTTCCCAAAGCAAGTGATGGCTTCAATTTGATATCTATCATCAAAAATGGAGTTAATCACTAGGAAAAAATTATTTCCTCCACATCTTCAAAAATCACCTACAACTTAAGAAATGTTGTGCCCATAATGTACCCAAATTAAGATCACTTTTTAAGCCAGTATTCTAGAGATTTGGGGTCCTTTTTTTAAATTAAGCATTTTTTGTTCCAGGGATAATGTCATGCCATGTGCACATGCACCTTGGTCAAGGCAGCCCAGCCAGGAATGGAGATATATATTCACTTTTACTCGCTACAATGGATTTTTTGACCCCATCAGATACCCAGTATTTTGCACTCCTGAAAAAGTGAGTAATTCTGCCACAGTGAAGAGAAAGATCCCCATCCTAATATTTGGGTATGGTTGAGTGAAGCCTGGGGAAGATTTATTCCACTACCAAAGGGAGGAAAACAGATGATGTCTAGGCTTTGAGTATGCAGGTGATAAGAATATTGTCTGTAAGTGGACCTGCCATAGAGACTTCAGTGTGAATTTATTTCTACATGAATATGTTATTCAATATTCTTAGCAACTCTAAAATATCATATAAATTTAGTTCCCCTATAATAGGAACCTTTTTTCTTTTTCTCATCTGTATATCTGCAATTACAGGATATTGCACTAGTGGAGAAATTTTTGGCAACCATGCTAAGAGAGATCAATAGTATATCAAGATCTCTGTGGTATAAACACTAATTGGAAGTGTGAACATGTTTCTTGCAAATGCTTCTTACCAGTAATCTTGGAAGTCAGACAAAAAGTTGACATCTGAAATATCAGATGAGTACTACCTATGCTAGATTATAACATACTTGCTAATTTATGTAATTTTAATTGGGAAAGAATAATAATGAAATAGTTATTAGGAAGGATCTTATCACCAAGGCAAAAATCTGCTACACGATAAAGACACAATAACATAAATACTTTGAGAATAATCTCAGCTGTCATGGATGCCACTAGGAAAATAAAGATTTAACTCCTGCCAGGAGACACTGAAAGCATTGTAGCATCAAATGTGATAGAAACATGTCTAATGTCAAGTAAAAATGAACCTGAGATGTGACCCAATCACAAAGGTTAAGTGACATATACTGACATGTGTCCATGTTGTTCTCCTTAGTATTGTACAAAATTCTGGAGGATGATGGGCAGTGGAGGAAGCCAAACCTGCTCAATGTGTTGCATGTTCAATTTGGAATAACTGTTTCCAGACTGATGATTTGAGAGTGTAGAGATAAGATGCCAGAAGAGCATGAGATATAAAGTGGATGATGCAACAGCCCAAAGAGAGTAAATTCAAGTGCAACAACTGGCTGAACTGTCAAGACAGAGAGAGAGTTTTTAGAACTGCATATGACCAGGAGTTCATTGCAGGTCCAATTCCCAGTCCTTTTTTTACTGTGTCCTATCCTTTTGCAGACCCCAAGCACAAATTATATGTATCCCACAGAAGTCAAAACTTAAAGACACATCTAATGTATATAAATACATTACTTTCTACAGAAGCAAAAAGATCTGGAGGACTTTAACAGACATAACGTAGGAAAAATTGAGCATGAAGAGTCTTCTGCAGACTCTCACATATAAAGAACAAGATTTATTTTGTAGTATACAAGCAAGCATTAGATTTTCACCTTTAAATTGCTGATCTAAATAACTAGAATTACACACTGATTTCTTCACTATTTTTATTTTTGGAGGTATAAAATGCAGAGATAGAAGAGGAAACAAAAAATGAGGAAGTGAAGTATTGCTAACATATGATATGTTCTACAGACCATATTAATAAAAATGTCATTCCATTTCAAATTATGTGTAATTCCCCCACCTCTGTACCAGCAGTCTCTAGTTTCCATATTCTGAACTCTTTATATAGGAGAGTACTGGATGGTGCAAGGAAGAGCCTCCTTCACCTGTAAATTCTCTTTTTACAGACATAAGTTGTTGGGTAATTTTTAGCTTAGTTGTTGATGACTATTCAAACACAGATTTGTATTTTATTTTTGCATTTTCTGCCATAAAATAAAAGGGGTTAGTAGCAAAGGATTCAAATACAGTTATAATTAGGCAAAAATATATAAAATTCTATAAGCATTTTTCAACTTTTAAAGGAATAGCTGATGAAAAGGATGTGCCAGATAAAAATGTTTTCCAAGATTTTTCAGAGTGGTACTGCAGGATCCTGGGAAATTACCTTTCTCTGTTTGAATCGCATAAAGGTGGTTGATATATCTGCCTTGATCTGCTTTCCCCATACTGCCATACATGTAGTGTGACTTAATGTGACCCCTGAGAATTTAATAGCCCTCACTTTCTCCCTTAATCCTCTTGAAATAGTCACGTGTCATTTAGGAACTAAAATATTTTATATTTTAGAATGTTCTCAGTTTATGAAATTACTGTGTTTTAGCCTAGTCAGGGAGGCATACAATTCTGTGGAGAAAACCAAAAGGTAAGAGGATTCAGTGTAAGAGAATTTTTTAGATGAGTTCAAGCTTGGAATACAGAACTAGAAAATATTAGTCTGAATGGTTGAAAAGAACAAGCAGAGAATAAGAGTAGAATATGCTTTGGCATGCATTTCAGCAGATATTGATGAGAAATCTCAAGTCTTGGGAATCTAAGCACTGGTTTAATGTAAACTGATACTTGACCAAGACCTTCAAATTGCATTGTAGAAAACAGGCTTTCACCATACGTGACTGTAGCATTCAGTGGAAAACATTAACAGGCTAGTTTGTTTTGGTTTTTTTTATGTGATTGGGGTTTTTTTTGGCTGGTTGTTTTGTATTTTGCTTTGTTTTTTTGTTTAAATTGCGTATTTGAATTGCTTCTTTGAATTGAATATTGCTTTGAGTAATCAAATCACTGTAAACAACTGTGCTTTCTGCTCAGAGGCAGTCCTGGCTCCCCCACAGAAGTATTGGATCCAGCACCAAGGTAGCAACAAAGGTCCCAAAGTTATATAGCTTGAGTTGGACAGAATCTTTTACTTCAAGCTTAAATATTCCTGTTTATACTCCTACACTGACTCTCTAGCACTTTCTAGTTCTGTTGCTCTATCAGTTCTAACAAAAAAAGGCCTGTAGCCACATGTTACAGGGGTCATGTGTTTCAGTTCATGGTGTTAATGTTTCTACTTACAGGGCACTCGTAGTGGGTTGATGCTGGCTGGACACCAGGCACCCCGCAAAGCTACTCTATCACTCCCCACTGCAACTGGGCAGGTGAGAGAAAATGTAACGAATTTTTCATTACTTGAGATAAGGGCTGGGAGAGATCACTCGCCAATACTTTCACAGACAAAACAGACTCAAATTAGAGATATTAATTGAATTTATTACTAAAAAAGTCTTAGCACGATTATGAGAAATAAAATAAATCTTAAAACCAGCTTTCCCCCACCTGTCCCTCCTTCCCAGTTCTACCTTCCCTCCTCCCGCAATGCAGGGAGATGGGGAATGGGGGTAATGGTCAGTTCATCACAGGATTTTTCCACCACTGCTCAGGAAGAAGAGTCCTTCCCCTGCTCCAGTGTGGGTTTCCTCCCACGAGAGCCAGTTTTCCACAAACTTCTCCAACATGAGTCCATTCCATGGGCAATTCTCCACAAACTGCGGTAAAGTAAGTCACTCTTCCACTGGGTACAGTCCTTCAAGGACAGGCTGCTCCAGCATGGATCCCCCACAGGGTCACAAGTGCTACCAGGAAACCTGCTCCAGTGTGGACTGCTCTCTTCATGGTTCTGCAGGTCCCTTCCAGAAGCCTGTTTCAGCATGGGTTTTCCATGGTGTCACAGCCCTCTCTCAGGCATCCTCCTGCTCTGCCATGGGTCTCCTCCGTGGACTGTGGGTGGATCTCTGCACCCCAGTTATCCTCCATGGGCTGCAGGGGCACAGCTCCATCACCATGGACTGCACCATGGGCCAGGTTATCTCAGCTCCTATGCCTGAGACACCTTCTCCTCCTCCTTCTCCACGGACCTTGTTGTCTGCAGAGTTGTTCCTCTCCCATATTCTCACCCTGCTCTCCTCTGGATGCAATTGCATCTGCACAATTACTTCTTTTCCTTCTTAAATCTGTTATTGCAGAGGTGTTACCATTTCTAATTGGCCCACACTTGGCCAGTGGCACATCCATCTTGGAGCTGCCTGGCATTGGCTCTGCGGGACATGGAAGAAGCTTCTGGTAGCTTCTCACAGAAGAGTCCCTTGTAGCCTCCCAAAACGTGGCCACACAAACTAATACCACAAAAAATACAGGCCTAAATATTGGGATCCTGTAACAGTTGTCCTTCGCTCATTGTTCAGACTCGTTCCTTACTGTAGAAGGCTTTAGCAACATTTATTGCCCTGAGTTAAAATCCAGTTCCGACAAAATTCAACAGCCATGACCTATCTTTACTTTGAAGCACTAATGTGAGGCTGTGCTTAAGTTTAAGTACACTAAAAGCAAATGGGAAAAATAAACACATGTAGCCTAACAGTAAGCCAGGCATTGTTTAAAATTGTGCCTTCCAACTCTGCAAATATTTACTGACAAGAATGAATCTTTATCAGACAATAATGAAATCTTGTTTCTGTTACATTTCTGTCACTGAAATAACTCCAATGAAGTCATAGGAGTGTATTTGAAAGAAATACATGGACAGTTGTTTGTCTGAGCACACCTGTAAAATTTCAGTGTTTAGGTGTCACACACAAATTATGTATCTTCTGAACCAATAAACAATACAATTTATACTGGATTCAAAAATGAAACAAAAAAAAGCTCATACAAACCCCAGCTTCTCAAAAGTTAGGAATACAGATTGGTATACAACTAAATAAATTGTATGAAATCATGTAGCTTTCAGTCTTAAAAATTTAAAGAAAAAAGGAAATTATTAAAAATATGTGAATTTCATAAACTAAGCACACCTAGCAGCATCCTTGTGCTTATCTCTCCTGATAAGTAGAAAGTTCAGCAACAGTTAATCACATTTTGCTACGTTTAATGTGATTTAGTCATTGTCATCTCTTAGGAATATGTCTTTGCAACTGTCCTGGGGTGACGGTAGAGCTCAGTGGGTAGAGCATGAGACTCTTACTTTCAGGGTCATGGGTTCAAGCCTCACATTGGGCGTCAAATTTATGTCCCGGTTTTGGAGACAAAAGGGAAAAGGGCCTCCCCTTTTCCTCCACCAATAAGACACGTGGGTCACAAGAAGTTAAAGTGGGAAAAAAAGCCTGTTTATTAACACCAAACAAAGCAGGGTGGAATAGGGGGGAAAAAAAATCCAAACTCAAAATACAACAACTTCCCAGAGAGGGAACAGACACACGGGCTCGGACCAGCTGGGGCCACCCCGCAGGCTCCCCAGACCAGCAAGGAGGGAAGGGAGGCAGTGAGGCAAGGGGGGGAAAGGGGAAAAAGAACAAGAAAAACCAACACAACCTTTTTCCAGCTAGCCAGAACACGAAAGAAACCCAAAAAGCGGCACAGCACTCCCGGCGCACTCCCTCCCGAGCCCCGCCGAGACCCCCGGAGCCCTCAGCTGTTGGGCCCAGCCATTCAACCGACCCACACCGGGGTCCTGTGGCCCTGCCCCCCGGTCCCTCTTAAAGGCACAAAGTTCTTGGGCATCAAGGAGACGGTTAAGGAAGAAAGCGGCTTCATAACATCATCTCAGGACAGTGACTAAGTCTATATTATGTTCAGGTCAGAGACATGAAAAACCTCCTTTATTTGAACTATTAAACATACAAGTATTACCAGCTGCCATTGGTAAAGGTAACTGCCATTGCAAAGTTGCCATGCTGATTGCACTTGAGCAAGAAAAAACTACAATAAAGTTTCACATTTCACAACTTCAAAATGGCAATATTTGTTTCTAGGAGATTGTGTTTCCTCCTTTAATATTATGATCTTCAACTGCATCTTTGTACTTCTTGATAAAGGTGGGGTTTTTTGCCAATGTTTATTATTTTAATGTGAGAAAATTTACTCTTTTTTATATATCACTCCACCCACCCCCTTTGTGTAGGACATATTTGCATTTTTAAAATTGCAACTTTTCTCAGAACTGAGAATTTGACATTAGAAGGGTGGTCTATAAATTTTCATGTCATGATACAGACTTATTTCAGCCCTCTTCCTCTGTAATTTGTATCCCTAGTGTGAACTACAGTGCCAGTAATGCTGTAGAAAGCGCTAAGTACATTTGAGCTTGTGCAGAATTCATGTTATGAAGATGATAAGAGACTCCAAGGGAATAATTGCCTCACTACAGGGAGTGCAAATTGTTTGGCAACTGGTCTTTGTGTTGTCCTTTTCTTTCTTGCAACTGGTTGACATCAGTACATATTAACAGCAAAGCTGATCAGCTGCAGAGCCAACAGATTCATAGACATTCATTTTTTTCCCTAAAGATATTTATAGCAAAAGAATTGAATAGCTCACACAGTGCTAATGAGATATAGAGCATTTGCACTTAAGCACTCAATGTAAATTCTAATCTAGGTTTTAGGGACACAGTTAGAGTATTTCTTCACACAATGTCTATTATTTCAGTGAATGGTTTCCTCATAAACAACTGTATTAAAATAATGCATCAGAACAACGCACTACAATCCTTGAAATATATTTGGGAAACTATAAGCAACTTCTTACCAAATAATAATTATTTATGAAATAAAAACACAGAAAACAAAATTAGAGAGGAGAGGAGAGAAGAGGGTATGACCTGTTGGCTGTGCCTGACTGTGTTATTGATGGTTTTAAATCAATGGCAGCTCAATGACTCCTGCAATAGGATTATCTTCTGCAACCTTTAAAAGTCCTACTGTCCTACTTATAATTGGGCTTGATAAATCAACTTATGGTTTAATTGAAAATACTTATAAGCATTGTAAATAATGTGTATATTCACACAGGAGTGTGTATGTTTAGTGACCTCTGAATATGAAGAAAATTGTACTCATCCAAAACACATCATAGTTTTTTAAAATATCTTCACTTCACTGAAACTTATTTCATTTCTACCAAAAAACCTCCCACCACAGGTATGGCTTCCTGCAATTGTTTCATACTGATAGACTTCTACCAAGACACAAATTTCACTGAAAATATCTACTTTTGAGCACTGATGTCATGCAACAAGACTGAGTCTGAAATTTAAGTGAAAAATTATATGAAAGATATAATCCTCTCTGATTTTTCATTGCCTGCCATGTGGGGATGTTTATGATGTTTATGATGTACTCAAATGGGTACATCAATTCTGTAAACACAAAGTAAGTGTTATGCCACCACCACATGAGATGAATGGATAATATCCCACTCTACTAGCACAGTTAAATCTCAATGAAGTGCAGTTACTTTACCCTAACTTATGGATAGACCTCAGGAACAGAAATCTGGAATCTACCTGTTCCTGTGAGCATCTACTAAAGGTGTCTCCATGCAGAAGAAAAGAAGATTGAATCAGGGTTTAATCAACAACAGTTTTTCTGACAAGATATATTATTTTATTGCTGATTTGATAATAATTTAAGCTAGCAATTCAGAAAGTATTTTCAGCTAATGATATACTAATTCACGGGCAACTGAGGGATAGCATATATATTAAAAGAAAGAAGAAAACTTGTGTTTATTTAATTTAACCAGACATTTGAGTAACAAAGATTTTAGTTTCCAAAAGCATGGAGTTTGAATCAACATCGAGTTTTTTCCAGTTCGCCTGCTTTATTGTCCAGTTATGCCCCTTACCATGAGACACCAGTACCTTCAACTTCCGTCTGCAGAAGAGCTGCTTTTGTAGATTATCTGTCTGCATTGAAACCCATAAAAAGCAAACCAAAACCAAAACCCAGACAGACTGGATATTGCTAGATATTGAGATGTGTAAATGATGAGTGATATGATCATTACAGCATTTATCAGTATTTATGTGTGCTGAATAAATTGTAATCAATAACTGTTGTCATTTTTCTTAAAGGAATTGCTATGCAACAGACAACACAGAATTGGGAAGGAAGGAAGGAAGGAAGGAAGGAAGGAAGGAAGGAAGGAAGGAAGGAAGGAGGGAGGGAAGGAAGGAAGGAAGGAAGGAGGGAGGGAAGGAAGGAAGGAAGGAAGGAAGGAAGGAAGGAAGGAAGGAAGGAAGGAAGGAAGAAAACGGGTAAAGGAAATTAAACCAAATGTGCCGGGAATATTTTTAGATGATCTTTTCATCATCTTTAACAGACAGTCTTCAAAGCTAGGTTATCAGAGCAAACTCGAGCAACAAAGCCTTATGGCACACATTAAGCTACCGTTTCCTGACCACCAGATATACTTGTATATGTAACAACAGAGTATGGGCTCTGGGTGATCACTTCAGCACACCAAAGTCTGAAATGATAGCCACTCAACCAGCTCTTTCCAATGCAGGCCTTTTTGTACTTTTAAAGCCATTTCCATTAGGCTGGCAGATGTGAGCAGCTTTGTTAGCTCATTATGCAGTTCTGCACCAGTAGCTGGTCATTTGCATAAACAAATGGCATCTAGTATGACCTTGTTCCTCTAGAGTCTCAAGATCTTCTTTTTTTTATTTTATTCAGTGGAGGGGTGCAGGGGTTGTTACTATGGTCTCATCCTTATTCACTTTCACACAACTTTTTTCCCAAGGTTCTTGATGTGTTATTGGTATGGGTTAGAGTTTTGTTCTTTACAAGTTTTAATAAATCTTTGCATTCAATAATATATTAACTATTAGTACTTTTAGAAAAACAAAGCAACAACATTATTGTTAATATTTTCCTACCATTCCAGTATTTAATTTAAACTTTTATTAAATTAAAATCTACTAAATTGTTGATGTCTAAGTGCTTGAGTAATTTGATAGCTTTTGGATTATCGTATGAATGCTAATAAAGCTGACAACTGCAAGTCCTTTACGGGAAAAACAGGAAAGGAAGAAACTTTGTCATGTTGAAGAACTGTGAGAAAAATTTTCAAACATGTAGCATTGATGAAGAACAATTGAACAGTCCTAGAATGCAGCTAACAGACGAGCCGCCAGATACAGCAGTTTGTGCAACAGTCTCTGGGTTCTGGACTGCTCTGGGAGCTCTGGACACTCTAGGTACAAGATCAAGGATCATTGGAGTATGCCTGGAAAACTGAGCAACCTGAAAGGGTGCCAGATGCTGCTGAGTAGTGATGTGGTGGGGAACCTACATGGGTGTGAGCCAGAGGGAGCTCCAGCACCTCCTAACGAACTCAATCAGCTGATCTCAACCCAGGGTGATTGGAGCCTTCCTTGCATCTGGATGCTTTAACAGGGTACTCTTCAAGTACTCTTTAAGCCAATGCTCAGGTGATGCCTATGTAAGTTCCAGATCCAGAGCCTAGCCAGCAACCCAGGCATTTGATTTGACTAGTATATTACAAAGGGTTCTGTGTATCTCTACACATCAATTCCAAACCGGCAAGTAAGTTCTCATATAAAATTTTGTTCTGGAATGCTCAAAGTGCTTAGCCCATGGTAAATAATCCTGTTTCTTATATACCCAGTCTTAAGAGGGTACTTTGATTTTCGCATGGTTCCCAGTGTGTTCCGTCAGCAAATATGCAAGAAGTGTTTAAGAGTTATGATTTGTTTAAAAAAGCCCTGTTTGAAGACATTTCTTTTGAAGTAAATCTTACAGCTGTATGCTATTTTATATACAGAGCATTACATTTTTTGGTACTTTTTTTCCATTACAGGAATGACACTACATCAGTTATTCAAAGGCATTTTTTTTCTGTATCATACAATCTTTTATATAGTGGTCTAATTTTTTTTTCCAATTCCTGAAGAATGAACAAAAGCAGATTCATCATTTACTTTCATCATACTTTCAAGGAAATACAAAACTTCTGAAAGTGAAGAAAGATGTTTCCTGGATACTTCATAAGTCTTTGCAGAAAAGTGTTACATGCTTTTAGTGCTTTCACTTTAAACAAAATTGTCACAGCAAATTTGAATTGATATTGGATAATTCATTAGCTGTGAATCAATATTTATTTTACCGTAGAACTTTGAATTTCAAAATGTACAATTAATAAGTTTTTCCTACGTCTTAGTTTCCCATAGGATTTAGGAAAAATATGCTTGTGTTAAGAAACAGAGTCACTGAGAAAGTTAGTGGTGAACATACAAAAGAAAGGAAAAATGCAAAGACATCGTAAAATTGTGATTTTATCTAAGTCAGCACTGCAGAATTATAATCACATTCTGTAGGTACAGTATTGAATAAAGAATATGGAAAAGCTTTTCAGTAAATGGATACAATCCTTACTTAAGCACTACTAGACAATGGACTATTTTTCAAGGGTTCAGTTTTCAGAATTCAATTACTATACACTACAGATATTTATAAATGTAAGTCTAATGTTTAAACTTCTAAAGATCCTTGGATTGAAAAAACAGGAAAAATGTTAAAAAATAATTTCTAGCTGAAGTCTTTTATATAGGTAGTCTAGTAATATTTTTCAAAGTGATTTGCATCTGAATATTGTTTTGTCAGTGTTGCTACTCAGCCCAGCAACACAAAGTATTTAGGCAGTGTTCTAAATTATAAAGAATCTCTGGCTCTCTTTAGCCATGTCCTGTGCACTCTGTCTGAAACTGTTCCAGGTTATTCATCTGATAAACATTTTGAAAGTCACCCCTTGAAGAAAATGTTGTTCTTATCTTACACCAAACATCCCATTCCTAGCTGTTATAAAATTCATGTGCTACTTTTTGCAAATTCAAGTGATTAAGGATAAAATATTATAGATGAAAACATTGATATTTTCTCTCTTAATATGTTATTTAACTGATTTTTTCTGTTTTGTGTACCAAAGTGACACAAACTTATCTATCCTTCTCCAATTTTCCTAAGTGAAAGCTGGTTGCTTTTAGTATTTATTCATCTAAAGATATTCTTCTATTCTGTTTCACTACAGAAACCTCTTCTTGTCAGTCTTCTGAAAACTGCATTTCAGAAGGCTCATTAAAAAGACATAATATTACTTATGTGAAAACCCATATTAGAATCCTACCTTTAATTCTGAATATTGCTTTTAGTAACCCAAAAGAACAGACTTGATTTTTTTTTTCTTCATTTCAGATATCATGCATACATACACACATGTGAAAAAAAGAAAAAAATGTATACGTTTTTACATACAAATATGCATTTGTATTGGGTCTAGCTGAGATGCTATTCCCCACAGCAGCCCTCACAGTGCTGTGCTTTGCATTGGTAGCTAGAAAGGTGTTGACAATATGCCAGTTTTTTGGTTACTGCTGAGCAGCACTGGCACAGCATCAGCGCTGTCTCTCCAACGTTCCCCTCACAGCACTAGGCTGGGGATGGGCAAGATCTTGGGAGGGGACACAGCCAGGACAGCTGATTTAAACTCGCCAAGGGGATGTTCCATGTCTTAGGGCATCTGCTCAGATATAAAACCAGAGAAAAGGAGGAAGAAGAGGGGGGTGTTTGCTATTTATAGTGTTTTCCTTCAAGAACAAGTGCTATGTGTTCTGAAACCTAACTTCCTGTGAAATGGACAGACATTACTTGCTGATCAGAAGTACAGACCAACATTTTTTGGGGTTCTTCATTTGCTCTAGTAAAATGTCTTTGTCTTGACCTAAAAGTTAGGGGTTTTTTTCCATCTTATTTTCTCCCCCACCCCAGCTGAGAAGGGCAGTGATAGAGCAGCTTGATGGGCATGTGGCATCCAGCCAAGATCAACCCACAACATCATTTTGATAAATACACATCTAATTTGAAATATTAATTTGTGATTAAACTCAAAAATTTAATGACTGAAAAAATAGTAATTCTATAACAGCAGAACTTTTATACTCTAGACATTGGTTTTCATTTCACCTTGTGCAGCCAGTTGTAAACTTATGCACTTTTTAACCACAGAGTTAATACAAAAACTCCCCAAATACAGTAACAGTGGAGTGGACACTTCATGATGTATATATGCTTGAAAATCAGGGCCATAAATAAATCATCATCAGAGAAAAAATAAAATATTTATACCAGTAAAGTTATTTTTTTGATTGATTATAAAGTGCATATATGTAAAAGAGTCATAGAAATCTCTGGCGAAGGATATATTTTATTCATTTATGATTACTGTCAAATGAAAATATTTTAATTTATGGTTGCCTGTGTAATTAATTTTTTTTTCCATAGGCATCTGATATGTTTTTGTTCTGGTTTTGTTTTGTTGTTTTGTTTTTCAATGCCTCAAAAGATAATTAGGACAAATAAAATATATTACAGTAGACTGAAAAATTAATACTATACATTTATCATAGCCAGTGTTTAAGACCTTGAGACTTCTGAGTACAAGGCAGCAGCAAAACTGATCTGCAAATTACAGAGTAGTACTGAACGTTTTAATCTCATGTTTTTAATTTGATCTCAGCTTTATTATAGATTCATTATCTGTAAACGTGCAAGTAAATCTAAGTGCTGCTCTTACGCACAAGCAATGCATTCATATTTCATTTAAAGCAGTATTTCCCCACCACACTGCTCCTTTATTAATAATGTACAGGTTCACTAACTCATCAAAGTTTGTAGTATTATAAGCTCAATATCTTTCGGCTGTGTTGATTGAAACAACTTTATACACAAAGTGTTTTGTCTTGCTGAGATATCAGCTGATCACTCCTGTTGCATTCTATGCAGTGATAGGCTAAAAGAGAACACACTTTCAAAAAACTCTGACGAGAGAGAACAGAAGTGTTGGCTTGATATATTCACTTAAGGAATAAATAAAAGAATTTCTGCCTTAAAAAAAAAAATTGCCTTACTCTCCATACTTTAAAATAAGGATGTCAGTATTTAGTGATTATTCCATTACTACCATAATATTCCTGAAAAATTGATATAATTTTTAGACAGTGATAACTAGCTTTAAATATATTTCCATTATATTAATTTACCCTAGGACTTCTGATAAGTGTTAAGCTCTAACCCTGTATTTGGAAATTTTTTATTGTTGTTGTTAAATATATTTTGCCTGGGAAAGAAGAAGGGTTTAAGAGCAGTAAGTTGTATCTACTTAGTTTTAGACACAGGCATCATAAAGCAGAAGAATGGTATCATTTTTGTGATGAGGAGATGAACTGTATGTATAAAATTATATTCTTCAGCCTTGGCATATTGAGTCTAAAAACTATTTACATTCATAGGCATCTGGACAGGTAATTATTCTTCTTTATCAAAAATAACTTACTCTACTGGTCAAACCCAAGTAATTTAAAGGAAAAAATTAAAAAAAAAAAACCATACAAACAGAATACATTTGCAAAAAGCCTTTCTTTATATATGAAACTTGACACACCTTTTACCTTAAAATATCATGCTACAAACATATAAGCCTCTCTGTAATGCTAATAGTTAAAATTCTGTGGTAATAAACAAGATACTCAAAGCTTCAAATGCTCTACACATTCACAGGTTCTCACCTTGCAGTCACAAGTAGCAGTAGCAGTAAAAAGAAATTGCTGTGAATTGTTGTCCTGTGGGTAAGCACTTGCTATTTATTAGCACCAGTGCTGTAAAAGAGACTGTGACCCCACATTTTCATGGCAGTTGGTTTCACATGATTTACAGTACTACGGGAAAAGTTTGCTTTTATTCATGTGGAGGGGAAAAAAAGGTCTGACACCTAATCAAGGTGCTTCATAAGTGCCATAACTAACAAATTTTCACCCCAAAAATTTAGTTATGATTAAAACACACATGTTGGCTCTCAACCAGTAACACTTAAGTCAGTGGCATTGACATAAGGGTAAAGCCTTAAGTTCTAAACTTAGGATCTAGATCTAGCGTTACTTACTTTAGATATGATTACTGAGAACTGTCAGAAAACAGAATTAAATCTGTTCCGAAGTAAAATGAAACCAGTAGCTTTCAGTTTAAAAATACTGCAACTGCTATGAACTATATGGACAATAGAGCCTATAAGCAGAATACATTTCATTTTAAAATTTGAAATTTTTTATTGATGTGATAAACATAAAAATCAAGAATAAAAAAAATAAATAGTAGTTTTTTAAACCTTAAATTGTAAAATTGCTGGGAGTATGATCACATATTAGTACTGTTAAATACGAAAAGCTAATAATATAGATTAACCTAAAATGGAGTAAGAATTAGGCTGATAAAAGACAGACTGTAAGTCACTACTTGTAACATATTAGCAGCCTAAAATATAGTCAATTTAACTGTATAAAATATTCTCTCCATTTGCAGGCAACTCTATATGGGTAAATTCAGAATGTTCTTTTAGCTGTTTCTCTATGCAAAATGGTCATTGAATTTTTCATGGGCAGGCTATGTATTATTTCTATAATAAAGAAGGTGAAAATTTACAATGCCCCATTGGGAGACTCCAACACAATAGGAAAGGTAGCAAGGGAACAAGGAGGCAAGATTAAGAAAAGAAAATTTTTAGAATAGAATTTTGTAGAATAAGAGGTTTAATAGCTGGAAGGGACAGATGCACCCCAAACAATAGTCTTGACACAAAGGTTTGTGTTATGGTACCTGCTGAATTGCCCTATCCTAAAAATCTCTAGTTCCATCAAAGCATATTTGAAGATCATAATTCTGAACGTTTACTATAGAAAAATCATCCAGGTACCATACTTTTCCCTGATGTCCCTGTGATCAGGTAGTTCTGCAATTTTACACATATATGATGTCCATTTGGATTTCTTTGGAAATCTATTGGACTTCAGTGGCAGAAGATCCATTTATGACAGAACAAAATTGTGTCTACATGTCAGCTCCATTTAAGCCTGGAGTGTCTTCTTTGTAAAAAATTGTAGAATCCCAGAATCATTACAGTTGGAAGGGACCTCTGGAGATCATCCAGTCCAACCCACTTTCCAAGGCAGGGTCACCCAGAGATGGTGACACAGGAATCTGTCCAGGTGGGTTTTGAATGTGTCCGGAGAGGGAGACTCCATGACTTCCCTGGGAAGCCTGTTGCAATGCTCTGCTACTCTGAACATAAAGTAGGTCTTCCTCATGTTGAGATGAAAGTTGTGGTTTATGGCCATTGTTCCTCATCCTGTCATGAAGAAATTTTTTGCTTATGTTTTAACACTGTTAGTATTCACCTACTTCTGAGCTCTGTGTGCCCTAGTTTTGCAGACCTCTGTTTGCAGATTAGGTAGGGTCTCACAGGTTTAGTTCATAATAAGAGAGCTGATATTAATTTTCATGTAGATGTCACTGACAATCTAATTGCACTTGCTCGTCTCACAGGGCCTCCTATAGTTTCTCATGCCTTGTTCATAATTTCTTTGTTTTTTTCCATCCACCAAGATGTGGTGGATTTGGTTGTTACCAAACCTTTCATGGCAAGTATAATTTTCTTGGCTGTACTAAGATGTGAAACAAGCAAAAAGAGATTGTCCAAAGAAACTTCTGCTCTGTTATTCTGTACCCTTGTTCTTGGTTTTAAATTAATCTATCAAGTTATTTCCAGCTAAGGATAAATTATATTCTTGAACTACCTGATTTAAATATTTAAAATCCTTTCCAACTTTGTTTGATCTTTCTTTATGATTTTATATAAAGCTATAACAAGATGTCCTTTCTCACGTATGCTATTCCTTATTGTAGTTTATTACATTGAATATTTATTAGTATATTAAGTAAAGATCAAGGTTTTTATTTTTTTCAGAACAGTACAGAAAATATCTTTGTGGGTTTGCAGGGGCCCATGCTCTGGCAGCAGGGGGACTGCAGGGCAGACTTTGTGAAGAGAGGCTGGGGCTTCCCTGAACCTTACATAGCCAGTTCCAGCTTGGTCCAACACACCTGCCACAGGGCACAGCTGAGCCCTGCAGCCATGGGGAGTGACTTCTGAGAAAGTGCATGTCCTATAGAGTAAAAAATCCCCTAACATTAATCAGTAAGTCATTTCGCTGTCTTTATCTTGGCTCACAAGCTTAGTTGAGGAGGGAAAGGGACAAAATGGCTGAATGGACATCTTTGACAGCCAGACAAGGTCAACCCACCACAATATCGATGATGAAGCTTCAGATTAATGAAATATGTCTTCCCTGTAAACAAGACATCTGTACGAAAACCCTCAAAAATAGGAGTACCAGGTATAGGATACCCTGAATGAGACTTCTTCCCATGGACTAATCTAACACATTGCTAGAAACTCATATTTAGAATGTTTTCAGCACAATAATGGAATTCCCCCTTCTGCATGCCTGTGACTCACAGCATAGTTAACAATATTCAAGGAGGAAAGAACTCCAACAGAATACTTGTCATCTGAAAACAAACTTAACACCTATTCTTTTGTAATCCACTAGGAAAATCAGTGTGGTAAAAGACTCATTGTCTTTTTACATAATTATCCACAAAGTAAATTCAGTTAGTGAAACAAAGGTGGCTATGCAATGTTATGAGATTCTCTTGCTTCAGGTATTTTATTGATAGACATGAAAATCATAATGAATTGCCAGTCACTTTTCTTATTACCTGCTTGACTTCAAAATCGTTAGAGAACATTATTTTCATTCTAATAACAGTTTATCATTCATCTTTTACATCGTATGAAGGAAATGCTCTTCCAAATGCTACAAGAAATCCTCTCTATGAACTGTGCAGTAAAGGAATACCTAAGAATGTGATATTCCTCTTTTTTTTTCCCAATGATATGCAATGATTACAGAAAAATGGGAAAGCAAAAGAAACCACTGATCTATAAGAGTCTTTCCTTGAGACAGATAAATGAGCAGCAGTTTTCACTTTGTCCCACATATATCTGTTCTCTACTAGATCTGTTGTCACCTACTGTATTGAGGTTCAAGTACTTCCGTAAATCCCCTCTGTAGTCTGTCTGTTTATACCTTCAGGTTAGAAAGTGATTGGCTGAGTGCCTCAACGGTGATGCCAAACTTGAAATATTTTCTAGGACTGTCAACTCCAACACACTTGTTTCTACTTCTGGAGGAATGCTTAAATATTGCCAAAAGGCAGTGGTTTTTAACTTTGATTTCAGAGGAACACCAATGTTGTTACATTTTTGCAAACCTATGTTATAAACAAGACTGAAAAAATAGGTATCTGGAGTCTCAGCATTCCTTATTTTGATGAACTACTGAAGAGGAAACAGAAGTATTTCAACAAATTGCCACAGTTTCAGTCCATGAAAAAGAACAAACTAGGAGACAAAGTGCACCACACTCCATAATTAATATATCCTATGTATTTCAAATATAATCCACTTCCCTCTTTAAAATATTACTTATTTATGTGCAAAAGACTTTTTTTAAAACAAAGATACCCCTGAATAATTGTTGAAATGCAAAAGCATGTCCAGACATTTTGATGAAATTCCTTGCTTACACCAAATGGAAATGAAATTGTTCTTGTCCTTTAACATTGTCAGTAGACCAAATGTCACTTAGACCACTCCAAAAATAGCCCAAGATTTCAGTGTGAATTTTATTCTCTTCTCACCCAAAGATTAGCTTCTGCTGCTTAAGTTCTCTCCTTTTCATCTTTCTTATTTTATCACCATTCTTTTTTTTTTGTTTTTTCTTTTCTTCCCCCCAGTTCCTTTTGAATTGAGAAGCTGTGACCTTTGAAGAGAGAGCTTCTCTGTCTTTCAAAATATTCTAATAATACATGATTGGAGAAAGTTCCCAGTAGTAATGAAGTGCTGAAAATGTTACTGATAATATTATAAAATTCAAGGTCGACTTTAAAATTATTTACATGATTCTGGGATGCAATTTCCTTTAAAAAGTAAAAAACCTTTACAATAAATGATGAAATCATACCAGAGCATGATTTTTATTTGGAAATGGTGCTCAGAGAGGAATGTATTTTCTTAGAGAGCCTTCTCTGTCAGAAAATTAATGTAGGATCTCACAACTTTGCAATCAGTTACAGCTGTAGGTGAGACTATGCCAAATGAGAAACAAAACCCCAAACGTATTTCTGCCCCTACTCTTCTTGTTTTATCTTCATAGAATCCTATTTTCCCTCAGCCCCTTTTTCTGTCATGGTCTTCAAACCTGGAATAATAATTCTTCTTTTGTCCAATACTAATGCATCTCTGAATTCCCTATCAGCAAACAGCTTTCCTCCCTACTGCTTCAGCCATTCGGCTTCTCTCTCAGATAACGGTTCTTCTTACACCCACTTCTTATTCACCACACTCTCATTTGTCCCACAACTTCTCTATCGTCTTTGTTTTCATTGACTCCTCGCTCTCCTGAAGCTTTCAGGAAAGGGAATAAATCACGAAGGAACATATGTCTCATTTTTCAGGTCTGTGCTCATTAGTCCGTCATGTGAAGCAGTACAAGTTCAGGTCGGTTCTGGCTATGGCTGATTACTTCTTTGGGGGCTCAGAGTTGTTCAGAAAATAAAAACTGTCTGTCCTCTCTGGATGAAATGCAACTCAGCTTCAGAGTTCAGCAGTAAATATTTTTTATAGGTCTGTACTGAATGCATGTCAATAATGTCATTGGATTTGAAATTTGTGATGGAAGTGTGGTCTGCCATTTTTTTCTTAATAAACAAAAGTGGCAGAAAGCTGAAAAACTGTTTACTGACAACCTTGTCCAAAATTATAGATATGTTACTGTCTCTTAAGAAGAAGCATTCTTAACCCCTCTTTTTCACACAAACTTTTTTCTTCCGTTTTTTCTTCTATTTTTTTTCTCTTTGCCCCTCTATATACATTTTTGTAACCTGTGGATCCTTTTATGTCAAAATTTGTAATCAAGGCTGTGCAGCATGCACAATTCATTCCAAATGGCTGAAGTTTAGCAAAATTATCAACAACGGAAAACAGCTTTAGAACAGGAAGCCTTAGCCAGCATTAGCCTGCATTCTACGTGTTAGAATCTGCCCCTACTACAATTATAATTTTTAGCATGTAAATTTTATATGAGGCACCATCAGTAGCTATGACCTTCCAGAGACCTTTTTTCAAATCCAATTATTTTCATACTGTGCCCTTTGCATATCCACAAATATGACTAAGTATTCTATTTTGAGCGCTCCTATATTAGCCAGGGCCAAAACATGTATTAGGAAAAAACATTTATAATATCAAATGCCTGTCTACACATTGCAGTGAATATTTTGGACAGAAAGGAATCATTTGCCTGCAACTAACATTTTGCATTTTTTTTAATTGTTAGCTGAATTCATTGGCCCTAGAATTATTCTGACAAGGTGTCTTGGGGTGACTTTATAATGTGTATCCCCTATCGCTCCCCTATGCCCACCAATCTTTTCTGTGTCTTTAAACTGAGCCTGAGAAGGACAGAAAACAAAAAAAAAAACTTTTCAAAGCAGTTGTTTCAAGGACACGGAGATACGCTCCTCTGTTTCTGCGGTACCCTTGGTTTTTTTTTTTTTTCGGCTCTTTTTCTCCCAGCGAGGGATGGAGGGTTGAATTTCGTTTTCCCAAGATTTTTGGGTTTTTTTGTTCTTTTCTTCTCTTCTGGACTGTTTCAACAACATCTGAACACATCAGGAGAATTTTCCCAGAGGCCCGGGGGGGGTGGCCCCTCACCGACCAGCTCCGAGGAGGAGAGAGACCGCACCTACAGAGGACCTCTGAAATCTTCTCAGGTTTTCTTTCCACAGAGAGAGAGAGATCTCATTATTTAGCATTATTATTCCCCACCTGTGTGTTTGTTAAATAAATAGTTTGTTATCTCTTTCACTTTCCTTTGAGGAAATTTTTTCCTGAACCTGGGGGGGAGGGGTGGTTGCAACTTGACTTCTATCAGAGGATATTCTCCTCCAAATTTGTCCAAACTAAGACACAAGGGTAATGATATAGGAAGATTGAAAAGTGTGAAACTGATTAGGCAAATCAGTAAAAATATATATCTCTACTCTGCATGAATCATTACAAAAAGGTTTGGTAATGTACTCAAGCCATTATTTAGTGACAGAAATGGACATTTAGAAGGATAAAAATAGAAGAAAAAGCAGAGGTCATAATTTTATAAAGGTAATGATAAGTTTCCTGTTGAAGCAATAATAATGGAAATAAATCTACCGTCTTGAAATCTCATTGAAGTGGATAACCCTTTCATTTAAGGAAGGTGAAAATTGTATTTATACTGAGGAAGCTGAAAGTTTTAAAGATTAAAGTGAAAACTGTGGTAATTTTTATTACCACTTTGGTAATAACCTCACTGGAATCAACAACTTTGTCCACCCCTGCTGTCTGTAGTTCAGTTTCTAGCTAGCTACCTGCAGGTAGCTGGCTGCAAAATAAGAAAAATTAACTGAGAAACTTGTGAAGAATGGAAGGATACAGGTATTATCAAACACTGTGACCAATTTCCCCAATTGTAGACAGCACGGTAGCAAACTCTTCTTTCTGGTTTCTAGGAGGCTGAGGGAAAGAGCACTAAAGAAAAAGATAGCATAGGGAACATAATTTGTATAAAGTAATATCTTGAAAAAAGAGATGGTGTGGAAAAAACCTCAGTAATTTAGGAAAAAAATTCTTTAAATGTAAATGGAACAAAATCTATATGATCAATGAATCAGGTTTGGAATGATGCAATTATAGGCCATATAAGCTTCTAAAACTATTAAAACATGACAAGGCCATGTCACTAGCAGTAAGCTATGTCTTTATTAATTACATGAATTTATCTTTGAACCCCATTAATACTTCAAGTCTACCATTTTCTGTTATCAACTCACCCTCTGTGAGATTCGGAATAATTCTGTAGCAAATGCATTAACATTATTGCCACATCTAGGTTTTGTCTTCCAGCTTCAAATGAAGATTGCCTAAGCAGTTCTGTGAGGAAATGTTTCTTTTGAAACTTGTGGCTCTGTGAGCACTGTCTTTGACAGTGTTGTTGCATTCAAAGTACTGAAAGTAAAGTATATTGTTGTTTCAGAAATAGCTATTTAGGATGTATTTCCAAAAAAGTTGTTTTATTATGGCAGGAGGACAGCTAAAAGCAAAGGTAGGGGTGCAGAATCTAGGCATTCCCACAACTCATTATCCTGCAAATACATGGATTGCCACAGCACGAAAGCAGTGACTTGTATTCAGGAACAGTCAACAAATCTCTCACAGTGAATAGTTACTGTGAGAGGCTTGACATGAGGAAAGTTGAAAGCGACTTTTGTGCTGCTCAAAGACTCATTCAGGCATGTAGGGGGTGAAGCTTCATCTCTCCAGCTTAATAAACTGGTTCATTTTAATTAAGCAATAAGGTATGGTAAGGCATAAACTGTACGGCATTAATTCACAGTTAGTGTGCTCCTGCTAGCCATGAGGCTGAAGGATGTCACCGTCAATGCAACAAGGCATGAATTACCTTCACTGAGAGTTCATTTTGGAACATCTTATGGCCACTATAAAAATGTTACTATTTAAAAAATATTTTTATTT
The DNA here is from genome assembly GCA_013397865.1 of Struthidea cinerea. NCBI lineage: Eukaryota > Metazoa > Chordata > Aves > Passeriformes > Corcoracidae > Struthidea > Struthidea cinerea. Next base: position 320,614 of record VZTI01004087.1, on the reverse strand, counting down.
TTAATTAAACTTCTGTACAAATACAGTTTTGTTTTAAGGAATTCCCTATTTATTTCATTTTTTAAAGTCTATCCATTTATTTATCAAGGAAGGGTTTCACCTCACCCTGCACACTGCCCATTTACAATGAAATAAGTGGCACCGGGGGATGGGAATAGTTGGGGTTTTTTCTGTTCAGTTATGCCAGCAACTTCAGCTCTTTTCTGAAGGGTTGGTATGCAGATTTTTCACAAATATACTAAAAAATATATAAATTCAGTGAATAAAAAAAAAAATTAGATTAAACTTAGAAGGTAAAAATCCCTAGTGCTAAACAGGAGGTCAGATCCTTTTTCTTATTTTGCTGCTCTAAATATTGAGTAAATCCCTTGCAGTTCAGCAAAATAAGTCCACTTACTTCAAGGAGCTACTCTGTATTCAAATAGCAGAATATTCTGTTCTAATGACTGTTACTAGAATATAATGAATTTTGCAGAACATTTACCTGCTCCATGTCTCTTCAGCTGTCGGAGATTTCATGTGTGTTGCATAGTGGAACCACAAAGAAGCTCCCAGAAGTTGTGCCACACAGTCTCCCACTATACCCCCTGTGAGTTACATCTCACCCTGCTTTGGCCCAACAGTATAGCAGTCCCATCACCACAGGAGGAAAATGAAAGTTGACATTTAATAATGTAGTAAAAGACACAACATTCTTAGTATTCTTTCAACAAAATCCTTATATTTTATTTTAAAATATACGCATGCTTTATTAAAACCAGAAATTTAATATAGATTAATGATGCCGATGGACAGACAAAAGCATACTTATAGGACAAAAAAAAAAAAGTGTTTAGTAAAACTTTAAATATCTTTCATCCATTCCTACCATTCCTACAAGTTCTGTACTAATTATTGTTCCTTTCATTACTGTTCTTCTTTTCCCTGTGTCACTTTTAACATGGTTAGTATCCAATGAAAGAATTCCTGCCTTACTTTTCAATTTGAAGAGAGCATGTTAACACTGAGACAGGTGCTAATAATACAAGGTGGCAACACATTCTGTGCATATTATCATCAAAAGTCAATTTCTGTCATAATATGAGACCAAATGTATGGAATATCCTGCATTTGGACCACATTGTATGATTAGATTTCTTTATGCTGGTGAAAACCAATTAACAGCACAACAGGATACGGTACAATACAACCGCCCCATCTCGTAACAAAGTAATTATTGCATCTTTTCCACACATTAATTCAGGATTTTCTTTTCCATATGGTATATGAAAGAAAGTAATTAGCGGTGTTAAGATGCTATATTTGCCAAAAGTGCTCTTTGACAAGCAGTAATTCAATGAGCAAATAAGTTTTCATATATAATTAGCTGATGGAATGACCATGTGAAATAGGTAAATTTTATTATTCATAAACAATTAATATCTGTGAATATATTATTGGTAATAGCTTTCTCTAAAGAACTATTTTTGAGATAGTTAAGAAAAAATAGGTAAAATTTTTGAATTAATAGTATCAAAATGTAGAAAACAATTTAGAAGTGCAGCAATGTCTACTGGCAAAACCAAGGTTTTGCACGGCCAGAAAATGGCACATTGTTGTGTGCAGACTCAGGGGTTAAGTAATTCATTTTATTTTCACAGAAGATAGCAGCAAATAGGAGTAGGAACTTCATTAAGGTAAGAGCTTGCTCATGGTCACCTGGGCTGGAAGTGTCACTCATCGATAGAGCTTGCCTTCTTACTGCAAGTTTGATCTGTCGACCTAGTTTTAAGTAAACAATGGATTTTAACTTAGCCACAAATACACTTGACTTTTAAATGATTAAGCATCATTAGTCATTAGACATTAATGTTTTTGTTCTGTTTTCACAAGAATCAACAAAATTTCTAAATAGCTCAGAAAGAGTGCAAAGTTAAATGGGCTTCACACAGTCCTTTACAACATAAGTCATCATTAATTTATCCTCATAATAATTGATACTTAAAAAAGCCCCAAAAAGTATTAGGTTTCCTTTTTGTGTTTAAACACACAGTACAGTGAAAGGAATCAGTACGTTTCATCTATCTGATTCTCACGTGGACAACACACTAATGTTGATATGTGCTTCTAGTCATAAGCAGAATACAAAGGTTACTTTTCTAGGTCAACCTTAAAGTTACTATTTGAAACCCTGATTTTCACATTTCTGAAAGTAAAAAGGTACAAGTATGTAGACTTGTATTCTACCTATAGAAGAAGCAGTAACACTGACTAATAGGGTAGGCTGGACACTGAGTAGCCGGGAAGTTCTTTCCTAGTGGTGGTCAATATTAGAAGAGATAACGGAAAGATAGTGTGTAGCAATATTGACATAGGCTAAGGCTCATGTCTGACATCTTCAGGTTTACAAGGAATGAATTTTATTACTGATTAGATTGATAGGAAATTTTGTGTCAGTTTACAATTTCATATTAAGTGGTTTATTTGAAAAGGTAAGCAAAAGTATTTTGGATTGGGCAAAAATCTGAATGAGTTTCTTAAAGAAAGCATATAAGCAGGCACATAAGTAATAGCTTAATGTGTTGAACATAAAAACATTGCCTTTATCCTGGTTAGTGGAGGCATTTGAGGCACTAGAAAGTTAACAGTTATTGGAAAAAATTATGAAGAAATAATTTGCAATAAGTATGCTTGAAGAACACTTTAATAATCTCTAGATCAGCCTATTAGACTACTTTGTATCTCATTCTAAGATTCTTTTTTTAATCAAATTGATTTGCCAGTGTCACGAACATAAAGGCAGTATAGTTTTCAGTAGAATATTTTTGTGCTGTTATCACAACAAATCTATGATAATTACATCAGCTATATCACTGGTCTTCTAACTTTTTGAATTTTTAATAAGCTTGACTGTTGCTCAGGCAATTTGTTTATAGTAATAAGGGGGCTTGACTTGGTTTCTTTGTTTGAGAAGCATAACAATGTGGAGAAAAACAAGCATTGATAACCAGCTTCATAGTGACAGTAAACAGATATTTGAAAATCTGACCTTCTCTTTGCTTTCTATGGTCATTTTATGATTGACATAGCATAAAATGTTTATGAAAGTATATTAGATTAATCATAATTTGTGATAGCACGAAGAGAAAAGTAGGAGGGAAGGTGATAGACCTGGAAGCAAGATAAACTCTTCAGATTTATGAAGCAGTCACGTGAATTTTAATAAAGGTTCAGAGAGTCTAATGTGGCAGGGATGCTTCACAGAGCCTTCACAGACAAATTGCAAATGTATGTAGCATGGTACACTTCTGCAAGGCTGCAGAATAGCCACATTAACTTCCCAACATCTTTAAAATAAAAGATCTGCAAAATTATTCACTTGCCATGCATATTGAATATTAATGACATTTAATACTGCACTTTATTAACCTTTCACATTAGTGGCCAGAAATGAAACACGCTGGGAACAAATGCGTGACAGAAGGGAAAAATGTTTCTGATGGCTATGGGGCTCCATTTGACAGTTAATAAAAACCATCAAGTCCGTATTATGTTAGATTAACCAAGATCTGGATTCTACTTGACAAGTCATTATTATTAAAGGCAAGTGGAGGGTATTTTCAAATACACCCTGGAGTGATGCATGTTAAAATATGTATGGCAAACTCTTGAATGTCAAGGACATTTTGTGCAGTGTATAATGGAAAACTGCATGTAATGTGCAGTTTGGGAACTATTTTATGTACCTCTGAAGACCTCAAAGCATCACAATGAATGTTTTATTGAAAGCTGTCATACTCGGTACTGGGACCAACTCTATTGCAGATATTTATGAACAGTCATCAGTTCAGCAGCTCAGTGCTTCTGCTACAGGGGAAAAAGAGCAGAATGGCCCATCTTTGCTCTTCTGTTGTCTCTTCACTTCATCACCTGTGTTATTCTAACATACTAACTTAAGACTGCAACTTTTACCTTAAAACTCTTTTTGAATACACCAAATCCTTCTAATTTTGGTCTCAGTGTTGTAAAAGGATTTTATTTTAGAAAATTGCATCCATTTTCAATTCCATCTCCAGGTTTTGTTCTATTGACGAGAGTTATTTTTATTTTACCACTCCTTTGCACTAATGTTTTAAGTCAAGTGAGTATTTAGGGATATATTTGTTGGGAAATCCAAAATTAAATACAAAAGACTATTTTCCAGTAGGCTAGGAACTGTAATGTTATTAAAACAGATAAAAACCTAATTCAGCTTCTGTTCTGCCAATTGACGGGGGTGATTTAAAGAAACCAGTGGAAAGAATGGTCTTATTTTACTATGATTATAAAGGCAACACAAAAGTAAAATAATACATTCAATAAAACTACGCGCTTGTTTTTAGCAACAAGCAAAAGTAAGCAAGGTGATCAACCTAATCATTACTATACGAGAGAAAGGATAGTGATTGAGAAAGATATATCACCAATTGCCTAAATACTTTACCGTCATCCAGAGTCCACAGTCACTGGGGAGCCCCGTTTCGCAGCAACGACCTGGAGAGCCCTTCCTGGCAATTGGGAAAATCCTACACGGTGCATCCACCCTTAGGTGAGGTCTCCAAATTTTCCCCAAAAGTGGGTCCAGCTTTCATAAGCCCAAATCAGTAAGTCAAAGTGACACGATTATATTTTTAGCACAGAAACTCCTGGATCTGATGATACACATCCCGACCAGTGGGGGCCAGGCCTTGGCAAGTGCCCAGGCCTCAGCCGGGAGGATTTTCCCCTAAAATACCCTACAAACAAGCCTCTATTCATGTCAGTTGGGAAAGTTTCTTAAAATGATACATTTCTTGCAGATAACTGCATGGGGTTATACACAGCTAGCATAAGTGTTTTTGTCATCTATTTTTAGCTAAATAATACTGATGGTGTTCACACAGTGCCCCGGATTAATCTTGTAAGTCAGCTCTAGCTGAGGCCTACTGCTCAGGCCTCAACACATCAGCTTCATAATCAGTTTCTAACAGAGAATCTACATCATACCATGGGAACAGTTATTTTTTATCAAAGAAAGAGTATTACATCAAATGTAACTGTTGTCACTACACAGAAAGTAATTTTGCAACACATACTGTCCTATAATATGCCAACTGCCTCTGACTCTCTCTTTTTATTGTAAAAGTAATGTAACACCCAGGTAAGTGGCAGAATAGTGATGAAAAAAAATCCACAAAGATTGTTCTACATCAAAGAACTATTTGGTGCAAATTTTTATAATTTTTGGTTTCCTTTATTAAGTCCAAGTGTTTTGAGCTTTATCAGTCTTCAAGCACTGTGATCTTCCAATGTTTATCAGGAGAGGATGCTCATTTTTGAATGAACTTTTTTACTTTTTGGTGCTGAGTGTCATCACTTTATGTTTGCTCAGGACTTGTTGAAATTTAAAAAGTGATGAGCAAAAAAAGTGCAACAGGTGAAAATGATAATGAATTAATGTGCAACTAGTGGCTTTGAGGATTATGCCTGAGAGAATGAATAAAGGGGGCAAGTCAGAGCACAGAAAAGTGCTTCCTCTGCATGAAAAATGTGAGATAGTAATGACGATTTTTCAATATGTCCACAGCTAATTCTTGCTTTTATCCCACCTTTTATCATGTCTAGAGATGGACCATGAAAAGGATATTAATATTATTCTCTTCTGTGTATGGTAATGCCATCATATCAAAATTTAGATATTTTCCTGTAATTTGCCACAAATTTTGCAAAGCTGTAATACAAAGCTCATTGAACTCTGTTTTTATCATGAAAAGAGCACCTTACCTTTGTAATGGGAGAGTAGTTTTAAAAATTTCCAATTTTTTATACTCACTATTGTGATATATATATCACAATAATATCACTATTGTGATAAACTGAGAGGAACTCTAGAGAGATCACTCATCTGAATTTTGTTGCCTGACCATTTAGGAACTTTGGCATTTCATCTGAACAATAATATTTATTTTCCTGGAAGTATTCCCAATGAAGTATTTTAAGGTTTTTTTAAATGTAAAAAAAGAAAAAAAAATTCTTTTGTTTGTTTCTAAACCTCTTACAAAATTATCTCTTTTCCCCTACCTTCTCTGTTATGAGAAACAAAAAGTAATCATTCCTTAGTCACCATTTCCTGATTGGCATGGTTTTACATACCTTTCAGAAACCCTCCTTATGTTCCAAGCTAAAAAAAAATTCTCTTGTGAAAGGTTTACTATACTTTTAATAATCTGTCTTGCCCTTCTCTGTTCCCTGTTTGTTCTACGGAATTGTCTTTTTTAGGTGATCAGCCTGCATAAATATGGCTTTCAAGTATGGCCAATATAAAGTTGTAAGTGATATAGTAGCACTTTACAAGTTCCTTCAAAAGCATTCCTAGCATTCTTTATCATCATTATAGTTTAGCTCTCAGCAGTACTTTTTTTTCAACAACCTATGGAGAATAACTCCAAAACATATTTTCCACCCCTCAATAATTGAATTACGCCTATGCTGTCTGTGTTTATAGCCAAAATTTTTAAAGATTTTTCATATGTGTTTCTTTTCATTAGCCGTTGTTGGTTTTTAGGTGCCAGTAGAATCATGAGATACCTTCTAATAACGTTCTTATCTTTGCAGGTTTGGGGTTATTTTTTTAGTGGTAAAAATTGTATTATTTCAAGTATTTTTTCATCATTAGAAAATATTTAGATGTCAACATTCACAACTTATTCTAGATCACACAGGTGTTTATTATAAAACTCAGTTTTCACTACAGAACTTTTTGATATCCTGCTGGTGATGTATTTTTTACATAAACACTGACTGAAAGCTCTGAAGTTTTTTCTGGTCTTTGTTTCTTGTATGTGGACAGTTATTAATTCATAAGTATCTTTATTGCTAATTGATGTTATTATAAATTCTTGAAGACTTTTCAGCAATGAACCTTTGAAAGATTTTGAAACCCCATGTTTGTATGTTTGTATGTTTGTATGACTGAAGTGTTAGACTTGGAATAATTCCAGCTTTTCTCATCTGCATAACTAGTTGGACATTAAAGAGATATTTGTGTGATATTGATACTGAGATATCAATATGTGCCCTATATGTGTTTGGTATATTTTAACATGAGATAACAAGTTCCTGATGAGTCGTGTTTTCAAAGGACTTGCATCTTTTTTTTCAAATTATGATAATTACTGAGAAACTGTTTCTAAAAGAGACGATTGAACTATATTGCTTTCATTTAGAAATTAGCTGTTCTGTTAGCTGCTCTAGCTGATCCTCTGAAAGAGAGCACTCCTGTCATGACATTGCTCAAAGACCAATGTAAATCCCCAATGAATCATTCACTTATTTCTAAAAAATGAGAACAAAAATTCATTAATTACACCAAAGGCTGAAAAAAACCTCTGTTTTGACCCCTGCCTAAAGCTAAACTAACATACCAATTTTTGTATTCCTTCTCTTTGAAATTTGAGTACCTGACATCCTTCTTTTACTCATCTAACATGTTAATCTTTAAAGTTTTTAGAGTCACACAGTTGTCATAATTATAAGGGGTTCAATATCCACGAGCTCTACACTTGAAAGAAGATTATAAAAACTGGGCGGGAGATTCAAGCTAAATCTTCAAGTTCAATGAATAGTATAAATCAAATATAGCACTGCCTCATGACTGTCATCATCAATTACAAGTAGAGTGTGAACAGCATGATATCCTACTCAAAGTACACACAAGAATGATGCCTTGATACTATAGCAGGATTCTGGGTAATATAATGATCTGATCCATATGGAGTGGCTGTAATTTAAGGAATTCTGATGTAAGTACTATGCATAATACATTTTCTCAAATACGCAAGGTACCTCTGAGATATACACTTGCATACACATTTTGTAGACCTTTACTATGTAAACAGAATAAATTAGTAGATATTCTGAAGATTTTTTACTCCTTGAAAAGGTTTTAAGCAATTGTAATTTTCCTGTAAATCATATACTTACAAAATTTCCTTGTTTAAATGATTCCTGCTAATATTTCAGAGTAACACTTCAGATATAACAGTGTATCTGGTTATTATTCAATTACAGTGAGGTTTTTTTCCCCATGGTCTCTTAATCACATATTTAAACTCTTTCATTTTACTGTACCACAGCATTTCAATATAGAGTATTCCAAGAATCCCAGAATGGTTTGGGTTGAAAGGACCTTAAAGACCATCTAGTTCTAAGTCCCCTGTGATGGGCGGGGACACCTTCCACTAGATCAGGTTGCTAAGAGCCCCATCCAACCTGGCCTCAAACTCTTCCAGGGATGGGGCATCCACAGCTTCTCTGGGCAACCTGTTTCAGTGACTCATCATCCTTGCAGTCAACATAATATCCAATCTAAACATACTCTCTTTCATTTTGGAGCCACTCCCCTTTGTCCTATCATTACAAGCCCTTGTAAAAAGTCCCTCTCCAGCTCTGTTGTCAGCACTCTTCAGCTACTGGAAGGTTATTTCCAGTCATAAAAGAGGTCTTTCCCAGTCATTGAACAAGTGACCTGCCATTCAGATTTCTTTATTATCTGGATGGGGATTATCTTCCTTTGCAAAATGCTATGCCAAGTAGTTATGCAAAAACTTGAGTTGGCTTGCAATCACTCTTATAAGTTCATAAAAATGGATCAGAAATCTGTAACTACTAAATGAGCACTGTTTGTGTAGAGAGATCCTGGCACCTAGCTGGTGAGCTTTCCAGTCAACTATGGAAATGTCACTGAGCTGCTGCAGTTATGTTCACTCCTGTACTTTACTTCTCCTCCTAAAATTGCTGTCTGCCACAAGGCAGCTGATGCAATTACCCCAGAGAAGGCCCTATATTACAGCAGCTGCAATGGGGCCTGGCATATAGTTTGTACCTGTCTGTGTTCGTGGATTCTTTGAGCTAAATGGTATTTAAATACGGTTAAGAGCAGGTATTTATAGATGGAAGCTGATCTAATACATGCCTGAGGGTAAAACTGCCAGGAGAAGTATTAAATTGCAGTTCAGGCCACATTTTCTGCTGTTTACAGTGCTCAATCAGCTTTGTTGGTTTTAGAATGTATTTGTATGTGAAATACTCTCTATTTCCAATCTATTTTTTTAACTTTTTTGTTATCTTGTATGAAAGACAACTTTTTTGCATCTAATACATCATCCAAAACCAGAAAATTTCTGTCCATTTATTGTTTTCATATACCTAGATGTGTGGATATGCAGATTATATACCTGAAATTTAAACTTTAATTTCACACAATCAGTCTTCTTTTTAAAATATTTTTTTTTTTTTTTTAGAAATAGAAACTTTATTTCAGTGGGGAAAATATGCTTTTGCATTCTATTTTTCTCTGATTCACCAAAGAATGCTCATTCTTTATTTCAAATTTTTAGTCATAAAAATATATATTTTCCCATGGCATTTCAAACTACTAATTATGTCTTTCATTTCTCAGTCATAGCATACAAAAAATATCAAAAAAGTAGTGTCCATGAAGAATGAGGTATGGACACACGCAAATATTTTCCTTCTCTACACCATGACTGGATGATCCACAGATCATCAAAAGTGGCTGTGATCTCCTAAGGTTTTTAATAAGGAAACAGAAATGTTCACTTGTTGTAAATCCAAAATACAGAAAATACTTATGTTTGCTCTCTGAAATCATGTATCTAGCAATTAGTAGTGTTTGCATATGGCAGCATCCATCTATTTTTCATATCTGATTTTCTGTTAATACTCAGATTTGTCATTATAAAAGGTCTTGCTTGTTAGCATAGGTTAGACACTGAGATTTGAAAAAAAGGAATGATTTCAGACTTACAAGTGTAATACTAAAAATAACTCTCTTGTCTGTCCTTCAAACTATCATTGCTATCCCTCAGATTTTCCAGTCTTAGATCTGACTGAGCTGCTGCAGTCACATTATTATTATTAACTTAATAACTTATTTCTATGAATTATTTAGTCAGTACTGACCTTTGTAATAAAATTCTTAAGATGAGAAATATAGCACATACTGAAATTGCAGAGCTGTTTTTTGTAACACTTCAGATACCTTATTCAGAGATTCGTAAGGAGCATGACAGCCCTTAGATGGTCCAGCATGATTAAATAACACACAAGATGCAGAAATATTAAAAAAAAAAAAAAAAAAAAAAAAAAAAAAAAAAAAAAAAAAAAAAAAAACAAGAAAAGAAAAGAATTTTCTTTGAAGGTGACAAAATAACGTTTTACTTTCATTTGAATGCAGAGGTGAAAGTCTTGAACTTTATAATCATTATAAATAGGACAAGAATCAATGTAAGTGAGAAGGAATTGAAATATATAAAAGTATCAATATAAAGGTAACTATGAAAAGTTTTAAGGTTGACTTTTCATAGATTTTCTTTTTCATTCCATAATTAAAAGAATGGCAATTACATGGCAGAAGTAAACTGATTAATTTAGCATAGTTGGTATTTCAAAATGTTGAATAATTATCTACTCTAAGTTTCATTAAAATTCTTTTAATGAAGGGGAAATAGTTGCAGATCCATCTACAATTTAAAGTACTTCATTATAATACCTTGCATGTTATGTAATTTACTTGGTTTTTTTTAAAATCCCTACAAAAATAATTTCAATAAAACCATTTATATGTCCATATTCTATATTCTGAGATTGAGTTTTCTTAATCAGTAACCTGTCCTGAAAAATCCATGGGAGTAACATGAGACCAGAACAGAATGCAAAATTATGAAAATATTTCTGAATCAGCTTCATAGCTAGACAGCAGAAAAAACACATGAAGATCCTTGCTTTTGAACTCAGCAGTACTGATGGGATTTAATCTGTGCCTTCTACATGGCTTTAGCATTCCTCATAGGCACTCTTTCAAGTGGGAATACATGCCCAGAATAAATACAAATCATAACAATATCTCTCTATACAGCACAGACACTGGAGAAGAATAATACAACTTAAAAGCAGAAATTTGGTTTATGGTTCAAGCTAGGCAGTAATGTTTCTCTATTAATTTGTTTTATAGACTTAGAAAGACCTATTTTGCTAGTGTTGCAAAAGCAGGGGGACCAACACTGTGACAAAAGAATTCATGTCTTTTACATTTAGCTCTTCAGCTGAAATTGACTGAAAATTTGAAGAATTATTACCAAGACAGGTAGATTATTTTCATTTTGAAATGGTTTGATTTTCAAGTTCCTGTATATACATGAAAACACTAATTTAAAGTTTTACATTTTAAATTTGTTTATCACATAATAGGCAAAATTAAAACACAGAGGTGAAAAATGGGCAATTTTCAGGGCTTACTCGTGCACATTCCAGGTAAGAGAACATTGTCTAGAGTTTGGCATATAGCTACTCAGATACTTTATGTATTCAGTTTTGGTTTCTAGACATGATTTAAAATTTTTGTCATCAACATTGTCTTATAAAATAGGGAGAAAATTTGAAGTTGCTTCACGTAAAGATACAGACATTAAAGTGATGACTTTGAGCTCAGCATGGGATGAGGAGATAAGAGCATGCTGATTTCAAAGTTACCTACTGTTTGCGCTTAACTTACAGAACTAGTTTTCTGTTTGATAGTAAGAAGACAGAAAGGGATAGGAGATTCACAGTGATTTTGTTTACTTTTTTAGACCTTTCAGGTTTTTTCCAGTTTCATTTCCCAACAAATTCTACCTAAAAATGACATTTAAGGGTCAGAGCAGGATAAGCAGTCTAGTTTAATCTGTAGCTCAGCTAGTTTAAGAGAAAAACCCGAGAACTTCCAAGAGAAAATGCAAAGCTTCCAGATTACTCTGCATGCTTTTAGTTGTTGGATTGGGGATTTTTCTGTTGGGTTTGGTTTTTTGGTTGTTTTTTTTTTCTCCCCCCTGGCATCAGGATTGCTGTATACTGTCATTACTCACTTGTCAATGCAAGAAGTTCTCCTGGTTTTGACTTGACACAAGATGTCAATAATGGAGACGTGACAAATAAGTCTTTCACTTTTTAATGTGCTTGGTTATTTTCTTCCCCCATAAACACTATTTTTTTTTGCCAGAGATTTTTACTGCCTGAAAAGTTCTTGCTGTGTAACTAGTACCACTCTTTAGTTACTGAGGATGGATGCTTGGTTGCTTTTCCCATGCAGTGAGCACGTAGCGGGAGAACATATGCTGTATGGTGGCTTATGCAGGAATTACTCAGAGCTAAGGAATCTGGCAGATCTTAGTTTCATTCAGTTCCTGCTCAGCAGAAAAGGTGCTAGCACTTGGTTTGATACCAGGCATTACAATAAGCTACATGCAAATAAGGTATAATATGTTGCTGTTACCTGTGTAAATGCTATTAATGTAGCATTTCTAGAAATATGAAAATATATATATATGTGTATGTGCTATTTAAACAACAAAATATTCAGAAAAGAAGTCAGTTAAACAGGTGTAACAGGATATAAACCTCCAAAGTTTCCATGAGAATAAAGGAAGCCATCCTATTTCAGAAAATCTAGGCGAGGTGCTAAAAGAAAGTGCAGTGAATGCTCTGAGAAAATAAATGTTTGTCACTGCTAACAACATAATAAGCTATAACAGGAGACTTCCACTTTTATTTATATTCATTTATCATATTATTTAAATGAAGAGAACAGTGAAAGACAGATAAAATTGTGCCAGCAACCAAAATGTCCCAACCAGCTTTGAGAAAAGACATTTTTACAGCTAAGATTTTTTGCAGCATATTTTCTTTTTCAGCAGACCATACACGGCTGTAAATATGGAAAGAGAGAACACAGCAAAGGAAGAAAAGCTGCTAGCAGTTTTTGACTTGATGAAAAAACTAAACACCTGGTTTGTTTTTTGGTTAAAACCACCCACAATCTTAATGTCAGCTTTCTGGTTTCTGAGATCTGTGACCTATGAAAGTGGTTTCCAAGTGGTGTCACAGACTAAAAGCAAAAATGGCATTCAGATGAACATGACAGGATTCAAACATAATCCAGCAGATAACTGCATAATATCAGAGATGCATAGGCATAGTGTGGAAGCAAATTTCAAGATTCTGGCAAGAATTTCTTAATGGCACTTTCCTGCGGCTCCCTTCTTCGAAAGAAATAATATTAATAACAGCAACAGTATTAAAACAGTAATTAATTTAATCTTCTAAGAATCTTACTGTCAGTGTTTCAGGCTGTCTGATAGTGTTGCATAAACCGACCGTGACTCACAGCAATACTGCAGCACTGACACTTGATGGCAGCTGGACCATTCACCCTGACTTGTGCCATGCCCTGGAGTTTTATTTGACTGCCATGGTTGTTCCCTCATAGTTTCCAGGTGATGCAGCCTGCCAGGAGTGAGAGAAGACATCTGTAGCTGGAGGACTGCAGTAGATTTCCAAGAGCAGCACAAGTCTCTGCTCATACCCTCAGGTCTGTACTGTGGTGAGATTTCAGATGCTGGCTCGAAGCTGTAGGGCTTTGTAGGGCTTAGATGATTTTGGCTGGAATAACCTCTTGGTTCAAGTGGTCTGAGGTCATCATAATTTCTGATCTCCTGTGTCTGCAAAGGGGGAAGACCTAAGTGCCAACAAGGGCCAATGTCTTGGCTTATAATGTTAGCATATGTCATAAGTTTTCACAAAGTGCATGCTGTCATTATTCTTTCCAGATTTTGTAAATGTGTCTTTATTTTTATTCTCTCAAGTCTTCAATGATCTTTGTGAATGCGTCTGTATGTGACCTGACCACAACACAGAAGGTGAGTTAGGTGGCACAGCAGTTGATGTCCAAAGCATATAGAACTGTAATGACTTGCATTTGAACAAATTCTGGAACGTAGCAACATCATTACAACTGACTGATATACTCAGACATATAAGTAAAAAGAATCATTACTGTGTTACCCACCTCGGGACAAGTAGAGGCCAACTAGTAACATTTCATATAGACTTTGTTAATCAAGCAATAAAATAGTATTATTTTCCATAGCCACAGGAGAATTAGTAGTAATACCCAATCACTTGAAAATAATTAAATAAAACAAATATAGACATGTTGAATTATTAAAGCAAGGAAAGGTTTCCAGAAGTAACTATTTTATTAGTTAAACAAATGTAGCTAAATAAAAAAACAAAATATTAAAAAAGTTACCCTTTCCCCAAAAAACCTCTGCCAGGTTTTTTGAGCCAGTTGAAATTTAAGCCAGTTTAAAACCAGTTTTTCCTAGTTGTGGCTCAGGATTTTGTTTTTTTCTTTCCTTTTGTCTGTTAATGATATTTTCTTTTTTCTTTTATCTTATTTCCTTTTTTCTTTCATTCTCTGTCCTGTCTTATTTCTTTGATTTTCTTTTCTTTTTCTTTTTCTTTTTCTTTTTTTCTTTGGGGTGGGGAGGGGGAAATGGTGGTATTAAACCTAACATGGCATTTTGGTGTATGTTAATGTCCTATTGAATGTGACATAGGGAATATAGTTTTATTTTGGTAACAGGAAAGATGACCTTTTCCTGATTGCATGGAATTTACAACGAAATGTAAAAACCCCCCATGCTGATGTACCATAAAAATCTCAAACTGCGTATTGCAGGGTAGACCAAAACTCAGTCTCCTAAGTATGTATTAATATGACTAATTTAATAGAAGCATAGTAGTAATGGCTAATAATCTAATGTGTTACTTGTAAATTCTGAATTATTACAATATTATGCAACATTTTTACTACATTTGTATAGATATGTGTGTGCACATGTATATGCATACAGATATATATCCATACATATATATAATTAACACAATTTCAACTCACTTCGCTTTCTTCAAGGCAAGAACATTTCTGAAAAGAGCAAATCACCAGAGATGGACCAATACCTTTGGAAATAAACAGACTTTGAAAATTACATTGTAAAATATCTTTTAACAATTATTTCCTCTCTTTATGACAGTAAGGGTCTTCAAACCTACAGTTGTATTTATTACTTTCCTTTAAGCTGTCATATTTTCTCTTGTAGATTGTTTTTATTTTTGTTTACTAGCAACAGACTCAAAGCTTTTTTTGAAATCAGATGATTGTATTACTCAGCTTTTTGCTCTATGCTGGTTTAATTCTTCAAAGTTCTGCCTTTCCATAATGTGTGAAAGAGAAAGAAACTCTGGTGTTTTGAAAGCTTTATCTTAGAAGGATTTAAATCCTTTCTTTATATTTTGCATGAGATTAGCACTCACTATAAAAGCTGCATCTATGCCTCTACTATTGTCCCTTTGGGCTTTTGCATGTGGACACTGAAATTTTGTAACTTACAAAGAATCATTTATCGGATTTAAGCACAGAGTAGCTTCCAAATGTTATTATAAAAGAAATAGGGTCACTGCTGTAAACTCTAAGTCCTTATTTGATTTTTCAATAGCTCTATATTTAATTTTATTGTTGAAAATTTCTTGTCCATGCTTTCTGATTATTGTTAAGAATAAATGCTTGCCCTCTTGAGGTTGTGTTTTTTATTTTCTATCATGCCAATTTTCCTTTTTTCAAGCATGGTCATCTGAGAATTTAAATCAACGAACAGTGAACAACATTTTCAAGTCCTTTTTCCCCATCGACCTGGATCCTTTTTTCCCTGCAGTTAAGGAGAACTGCTTATTATCTATTGGCCCTTAAAACCTCCAAAAATCTCCCAATACATTTATTCTCATTAACAGTTACTTCTATATTCTCTGTATTAGAGATGGCCCACCAGCTAATCCTTTCTTTCAACTGGCAAGTTCAGTGAGAAATAGCGTCAGTTTCATCATTTTTATTCTGAGCTCCGCTCATTTTATTTATGAATAGTTCCCACAGAAGTCGTTTACAAATGGTATTGCCTATAGGACATGTATCCCGCTGCTGTTTTTGAGGGCTCACAAATGACTTAAAGGGATCCTATTTTTACTGCCTTTCCCAGCAAGTTTCATATCAAACATTCTCAAACCACAGACAAAAATCTGCTTAAACTGTTTGTCTCCTGCCAGCTCTACTTCAGCTCTGAGAGTTGAGCTGCATTTCCTCTCTATTTAGTACTACTCACTAGCAATAAAATGTTAACAGTTTTACACCACAATCTATTCACAAAATTTAGTTGTTCTGTTCATATTTATCGATTTCAAATTAAAATTTCTAATTTATGCTAGTTCAAAGTGGAACTATTTTTATTCCAAGATACCTGTATACTTGTGTCTACATCTTTAATAAATTTTTTCTAGTTCCTGAACTTGACACTATGAGGTAATTTAACAAACAGAAGGAAAAAAAGAATAAGGAAAGGTAAGTAAAAGATCCCAGAAGCATTTATAGAAATTCCTACTTTCAGAGGAAGGAAATAGATGCACTGACTTGGATGTTCAAGGGACCACAGCTGATGGTGCCTTTCAGCACATAAGCAGGAACACAGTCAAAGACACCTAGCCAACAACTAGCAAAAGGACATCAAGATTTATTCTTCTCTCTGAAATTAAGCTTCATTAATCAATGAGTTCAAATATTACTGAAGTGTCAGAATGGGAGGGGGCAGGCAGCCTATGTTGACTATGTTACTGCATAGGTCTTATTTTTATCCAAAACAGGTTCTTGAAATGGTAAAAGTAGTTGTCGATACAGTGAAAATAAATAAGACAACCCTCTCCAAAAGATGAATTCACTTGAATTGAAGAAAATAGTGGTACCCCACTGCATAAAGGCAGCAAAGAGAAGGAATCCGTATTCATGCTTGCTTGAGAAGTACGGCTTATTCTCAGTCTGCCACAACCATATTTTACCACTTGAATACTTCTTGGTAGTCTAGTGCTCTGTAGAAAGAAAGTAAAATTCCTACCACTCTTTTTCAAAATCTGTAGTGATGGAACTCTTTGGAAAGATTGTGGTACTTTTTGAAAATAGAAGAAATGGTTCAAGACAGTCTTTTCCAAACCAAGGGTGTATAGCATAGTATCATAAACTTTGTTTCCATAAGGCTGTCTCCCATGTTTCATTAAATCAGACATTCCTGTCTTAGCATCTTGCTTGGGTTTCTAGACAAGGATATTTTTCTTTTCCCTTAAATTAAGTCCTCACCTTCCTTGTACAGCTGCTAAGGCTATCTTGCTTCTGTTGCTGCAGATTACCTCCTGACAGCACAATTTCATTGAGCTGGTTCTGAAAGCCCCTCAGAGATGCAACAGAAAACACCAGTTTGACTAACAGAGATCTCTTCTCATGTTATCAGCTGAGGAAGGGAATACCTCATGGCTTCAGAGAATTTTACAGGGGCCACTGAATGCTCAGTAAAACCCACAACACTCTTCTGCCCCAGAGAATTAACAGTTGCAAAATGAACTTGAAATTCAACATCAAATTTAAACTCATGACTTTACATGTCAACGCATAAGTTTCCACATGTACTAGGCATCTAAGCTCTTGTTACAGTTGTTGTAGATCTATTTTCCAATGTTTTGAGCTTGTTTTGTACAATGGAAATAGGGATTTTATTAGCAAGACTTCAGTGTAAGTACCCTTCAGAGCCATTACATGAAGGATATAACTTCTTATAGCCCCTGGAAACAATCTTAACACCATAATTCTATCCCGGTTCCGTGGGATTCCGCAAGCCCACAGAACCTGGGACATTTTCGGTGTTACTGTCAGGTGGCAAAGAGGCAGGAAGGAGATTCGCTTATCATTCTGCTGGATGGTTCATTCCATGCTGTACAGCCGAACTCCAAAGCAAATCTCAAACCCGATCTCGAAGGCCCCCAGTTTATCCAGGGCCAGGGAGAAAGGTGGGATTAGGGAATGGGGACCAATGGGAAAATGCCAGGGGAGTGACGAGGCTTACAGCCAACTGGGAGATTCGGGCCGCCCCTACACAAAGGCATCACCGACCCCCACACAATATGTTGACCATTTTGCTAGTAATTTAATAGCTTTTGCTTTTAGTTCTGGAGTTNCCATCCACTTGATGTCATTCAGCCCCAAGGTGGGCTGGACCACCGCAACAGTTCAATGGCTCAATTCCTATTATTTCAGCCAAATGAGCAGCTGCCATATCTACATATGATATGGTTCATGAATATTTGACGCAAGCTAAAATTCAGCAAGATTACTGTTAGAATCCTGTATACCAAATTTAACAAAAACTCATGTTTCATTGAAAAATCAATTATCAGCCTTTCTGATTTATTGTTACTTTAGGTATCCTAAAATTTCTAGTTTTGATATAGAAGGGGAGTATATTATTTTAAATTCTAAATTATAGTATTTATTAAATGGGTGGAGAGCAATATAGCACGATTTGGATGCAGATGACATCTCTATGAAAACTCAAGGCAAACTTTTAATGTAGTTTTTACTTTGATTTTCTCTCAATATTTATATTTCCTGGATGAACAAAGAAATAGAGATTTGTAATCAGGTTCCTAACTGGGACTGAAAAATATTATGAAGGTAAGGTCTCCAGTCACTACGTTGACTGTTGGAGTATTCTCCGTTAAGTGCAGGTAGCCGTTAACATTTTGGGAAGTTATTCAATCTCCATTAACTCAGTCCCAATATTGTGAGATTCATCCAGCCTTAATCGAAGAAGCTTTTACAGTATGGATGAGGATAATCTAGTATAAAAATTGCAGCAGGGTATTTTTAAGGGGGAGTACAGAGAGTATGATTTCCTCAAGTATTTACAGAAACAAGTGATCTTAGTGGAGCTAATAGAGTCTATGATATAGTCAGAAAAAGAATGCCAAACATTTATCAGGACTTGTGAAATTAAAACAACCTGTAAATATGCTTAATAATTATAAAATGTATATTATTTGCACGTATCTTTACAATGTTTTGCCCATAAATGTTCTATCAATGGATGTGTTTAATATTATTTTACAATCAGCAGTTAAACAAAACAATTATTTCTTAATAACAGTCTACAATATTTCACACTGAATTGTAATTATGCAGTTAGAATACCACTGCACTGTTTTATGAGATTGTAATTTTTTTCCAGAATGGATAAACTGTAAGACCAAGGGATAAATAATTGTGATAAAGGGATAAAAATTGTTTCCTTATAAAACAGCACAGAGGATTTGGTGTTTCTACTAAACTGAGAGGTTTTGTTCTTTAAAAAAGTATGTCCTGACAATGCTTGGTCCCTTGTTTGTTGTTCCATGATAAGATGCCCTACATACGTCCTGTCACAGCTTTGGTGGAAATGTTGGGCGCTTACCAGGACACTGTGTTCTGTATTCCTGGTGGCTGAAAAAGAAAGCCTAAAAGCCTGAATACTTGATTGACTTCTTTCCTCAATACTATCAATTAGTTTAGTAAGAGATATCATTCCTTTCAAACTTGATAAAATAGCACTACAGTTCAGGGATACGTAAATCACAGATTTGGTTTCCTTTAGGCTAGCTAATAAAAAAACTAATGCAAAACTAACCCCCCAGACAATTATTGTAAAATATTAAGGTCATTTAGAAAACCTATATTTTGTTGCTGCAATTTGGAAAAGAAAAAAAAAGAAAAAGAAGAGAACTAAAATAAAAACAAAAAATATAAAAGTGGGGAGAAAAATCTAGTCTTCCAATGCTGGTGTTTGCACTCTGAAGAACTGTGGGATTCAGGACACACCTCTGTATTTCCTCCTTTGATTGTTTTTGTACCTTTTTATCAATGTTATGAAATAGATCATCTTATTTTGAAATACCTTTATCCTCTCATTATATCTTAGAAAACACTGAAATATAAGTTTCTGGTTGCATTCTGGCTTCTCTTTAACACAAAAGCATTACAAGATGCTGTATAGTTGAATTAAAGATACAGGGGAAAAATTGCTTTAACTTCTGAGAGACTGTTGGCTGTGATCATTCTGAAGGATTAGATAGTTGAGATGTTCAAACAAGCAGAAACGTTTATTAGATGTAAGGCTGTTTTCTAGCAGCAGTAAGTGAATCTGATCCCTAAAAACATTTTGAGAAATCCACTCCCATTAGCTGTATACAGAAAGTGTTAGAAGTAAAATTCACAAAAATAAGAAAGAGTTGGGGCCGTACTTGCAATCATAAGTTCACATTTTCTGAACTTCATTCACAATAAATACTTTTGCATGACATTTGACCTTTTCATTTTCTGTATTTAAAGGAGAAAATTATAGGTAAAGTTAGTTTTTCTAACTAGCTGAAAACCTCAAACTTCAGAAAACTACCAATTGAGAATATGTAGGGTTCATATAAGTTTCACCTTGCTCTGTGTTTGTTGGTGGTTTTTATCTTTAAAAATCTGCAGAATTCTTTGATCAGGTATTTGAGTGTATTGGTAGATAGGTAAATCTCTTCAACAGGGTTCTGAATTCTGCTGTAAAGCATACAGAAATCATCTCTTCTGCACAGCTCTGCACATTCTCCTACCCATACTGCACTTCTGAAGTTTTACAGGGGTTGAGTGAAAAATCAGTGGGTTTTTATATCTAAACTAAAAACAATGAAAGCCCCCCAGGAAATTCATTCTGGTGTAATTACAGCAGTGAACTGTAATTCTTAATCAACATGATTACTGGCAAAACAGATAAAACAAAACACCGTTCATTCTATGGCAATTTTCAGTTTGGAAATGGATGGGCTGCATTTATACATTACTGTCATTAATGAGAAAATGATTATTCTGAATAAAATCATGTGTAGACTGTTTGTAACTAAGGAAGACAGAAGGACTTCTGCTGCCCAGAAATGCAAGTTTGCTTATTTATGTAGAATATAGGAGGAGATAACTTTAAACAGGGTCAATCCTTCTAGTTTGAAATAGCTTAAATATATCTCAAAATTCTCAGATGCTCAAAATACCACCGGAGTATAACCTGTATTTCTAATACAGGGCAGGTAAGGAGGTAGCTTACATGTAATCGGCTACTGAAGGTCTAGACTTTCCATATAATTTTACTTACATAAATAAAAGACTTGTACTTTTAGACTGCAACAAGTTACACTTTCCATCCAATGTCAAAAAAATTCTTCCATTAATTTATGATTTCCATATGTATTTATAAATTATTGTATCTATTGCATAAATGCTTTTTTTGAGAACAGGGTGTGGGATTTTTTGTTTTGGCTTTGTTTTGTTTGGGCTTTTTTCTGTAGAGTTACTTGAAAACCAGGATGTGTGAAATCTAAGGAAAAATTGCCACATTCAAGACAGTGCAGTAGAGGAAAGGGAAACAAGAATATTTTCATCTTCACTGATTCCTTTTTTTTTCAGATGAAATTCCAAGAGATCTCTCCTTTAAAATATATTTTGTAAATTGAAGATCAAATCCATAAAATACTGGTATCCCTGCAAACTTATTTCTGTTTGTATAGGATTAGAAATCTGAGCTGGCAAATCACAGTTTCACAAAATGTCAATAGCTCTTTGTTTCAAGAATCAGCTGAGCACTGAACAAAATTCCCTTATTGCTCAAAAGTCATGGTAAAAACTGGAGGAGTAGAGAAGTATTAAATGAAGGTATGACATCTGAATACTTACCTTAACATTGTCAAATAAAATATTATGATAATTGTCTTCACTTGATTACTTGTTTCATTGTCCACTTTCAGCTGCCAAACCACATATTCCTGTGTTAACTCATAGGAGAAGCTGTTTCCTAAAATAAAAAAATAAAGGCTGAGGACAACAATAAAAAAAATAATCCAGGTTTGCATTTTTAATATCAAACATTACAAAAATATAAAAAATACTCCCTTTATAATTGTTACTCGAAATGTTGATTTCATTCAGGCTATTCCATGCAGAAGAAATGCAGATGCTGTGTGGGTTGATACTCTAAATATTATATCGCTAGGAGATATACACTCCTCAAGAAACAAATACAGATGTAAAATTCAGACTAGAAAATAGCTCATGATATTTATATACTACCTTCCAGAATGTTGGAAAAATAGTCATTTATTATAGGCTCATTACATTAGTATTTAAATGGCTACTACAGAACTTAAAACCCCCTCAATTATAATGAGGCTATATTGGTACACCTAATTTGAGGTTATTTAAGATTAAAGTTCATCATACTGAATTAAGAATTGAACTTTAAATTAAAAAATAATGATTCTTGGGTATATATGTTCATAGTTTAATTACATTTCCAATATGAAACCGGCACACAAAAATAGGAATCCAAGCGGAAGTCATTATAATATTTTCCAGGAAACCTTTATAAGATAATTCTAATTAAGTCACACGAAGCCCTGGCTAAAAAAGGGAACTTGAACCGCAATTATGATTAGATATACAGTCTGGATAATGACTCTTACTTTATTTCAAAGTCGGTATTTCTGCTCTACCCTCTTAAAGACAAGAAATTAAAAACATTACCAAATAAACCTAAACAATGACAAAGAAAGTAAAAAAACCAGCAAACTTAAAAACCACAGAATTTACTATACATTTAAGGAGATCAAGTTAAAAAATTAAACTTTTGAATTGTTTTTGGTTTGAAGCAACTTCCAAATAAGTGGCAGAACTGTTCTTATGGCTGAAGAGTGAAATGGGTGCAAAACTCAGTCTGAAACAGTTTCATGTACGCAAGAATACCTTGTTTTTATCCTTGCATCATTCAACCTATTTTATTTCTTTCCAGCTATAGGATGCAGACCATATCATAATCTTTAATATATGATATATAATATAAATATTTTGCATTCATGATATGTTATAAAAATAACATATGTATAGAGCACTTAGGTCTCAATATAAATTTTATTGCAGAAGTATTGGAATTTCTGTGCTTATACTACTTATTGCACAGTATTTTGTGTCATGGCCTTCCAGTCAAAACTTACTATTTTCCCTTGTAAATATATAAGGCAAGCAAAGCTACATATAGGCTATTGTGTTCTGCAGTTTTATGGGTGTCAATGATATTTGACATGCTACAGTGTATCAGGCTTGAGATTTAAAGTGTACCTATGTTTTATGAGCAATGAATTGAAAGTGAATAATAATGAAATCACAGTTCTCATAGTTTCTCTAGTGTTTCAGTTTTTCGCTGATTGTGCAAGAATTATGAACTAAACACACTTTTTTTAACTTGGATGTCTAAGTCCAAAGATTTTCTTTAGATGTTTAATACAGCCAAACTCCTATTTTCGATTCCCTATTAAAAAAAAAAGAGAGAGTTTTAATCAAAAACTGTAGGCATCCTAAGAGAAGCAATATTAGGTAACTTTGTTTCACTTAATTTTCAGCATGTATTTTCCAACACTGTGTTATTCTAAAGTACCATCCCAGCTGAAGTACAGATGTCCTCACCATGATGTCTTCAATTCTTACATAAACCAAGAAATTAATTTAAAAAATAACTCACTTATAATCATAGGCCATCCTAGTTCAGATTTTATCAGTTGGCCCAAAAGAACTAGATCTGGCCTAATTCAGGATAAAACCTTCTCAGCTCTGTCCCCTGCCTTTCTGCAGAGCTACGGTCTTCTAATTCAGAGTAGGTGTTACATTCCTTCTCCTTTCCAGTCCAATAAGCTCTTTATCTCTTTCCTTTATTTTGTGATATACTGTTTTCTGTCCATCAGTGAGGCTTCGTGGGGCCACTTGCCTATTTCCATAGTTTTTCCCTCCATTTCATGTGTTCAGATTTTGATCGTTCTTTTTAACTTACAGAATAAGGACTCTGTCCACCATGCTGAACTCTTGATAAGTTTGTAATTCTCTGATATGTTGGAAACCCACTAGAAGTCGACATGAAATTAAAGATGGATTTGATGTGGTAGAATTTATGGAAAAGGCTGTTTCATCTCTATACACAAAATAAGTAAATTGATTTGGATTCCAACAGTAAGTAATTAGAAAAATAGTGAACTTGAAACATTCTTGATCAAAAAAGAGGAAGGGAAGGAAGAATTGTGACACAATGATTTAGAATTTTTTATAAAAATTATTTGGATTTAGATTCATTGTGAGGGAGTAATAGGTTTTAGTAATTAAATTTTATTTGTTTAAGTATCCCTTGATTTTAAACTGCGCATTAAGCAAGTGCAAAGTTGAATATTGCATATTAAAATGCATATCTCTATAGGAATTTGATCTAAGGATTGATTAGGAAAATGTATTTGAAATTATACATAGTTAACATACTTTCAAATGTATGTACACTGAGGTTGCTTCAGTGGAAGAAAAAAAATTAAATACTTTAAATAAAGTCTGAAAAATAAATTATATGCTAAAGCACAGAGAAAACAAGGAAGAAAATATGTTCACTGAAAATTCTGAAAATATTATCTTACTTGTCAAGGCATCATCAATCTGAAATGTAGCTATTTTAAAAAATATGTATAAATTTATTTTCAGGTATTGTATATAGTAGTTAATCTTCCCTTTACCTCTTGTGATTTCAGAGTGATGATTTTCAACTAAAATAATATTTCTGCCTATACCAAAGAAACAGGACAGTCTGTCTAGCAGACATTACACAAGAAACTGAAACTGACTGTAAGGTGCAGTGAAATGCATATAGTAAACACAGTGAAAGAAATTAGATTATCTTCCCATCACCTTTCTTTATAGAAATATGGTCTGTTTCTTGTAAAATATAACTAGAGCAAGCATGCTGTTTTCAAACTGAAGTAATATTTGAGATGATAGTATTCCTTAAGACACTGATCTAGTTGATTATATTATCTAACCCAGAAAAGCAATCTGCCACTGGTTCAGAACTGCAGATGAAAAATAGCAACACTGGAAAATAAGAATGGACTAAGGAATAATAATAATAAAAATCAAAACCAAAACACAACCTATTTTTCTATGCAGGGAAATGCACAGGAGGCTGCATAAACTGCTTTGCAGCACAAAAAAACCACATGTATTCTCCACTTCTTTCTCCTAATAACAGAAATCTAATACAATTGAAGAAGAAATCAACCTGTTCTTTCACAAAGAGACTCAGCAGGAAATATATAAAAAAATATTTTAAAGCATTTTTACTACTTGAGAAAGTTTTAGATTATTTTTTAAAAAGGTAGTGTTGATGGAAAAAGTACAATTAGACAAATGATTCTAAAAATCAAAAACAATGCTTTCTTTCAAGACTTTAATTTCCAGAACCATATTCTATCTGCCTATGTAACTAAAATTACTTGTACAGAAAATCAGAATTATAAGTTCTTTTACTGGAAGTGATGTCAGCCTCCTTTGCTGTCATGAAAGAGAATGACCAGAAAATAAGGTCATCCAGAACTGAAAACAAGTTTGTTTTCTTCTCTGCTTTGCTGTTGACTCTTAAGTGCTGGACCAGTGTGTGAGCAATGCTAGAAAAATGAGGCATTTGTCATTTAATAAGCAAAGACCCAAAGTTTAAGAAGCTGAGAGAAAGGAAAAAACTTTGGAATATGTGGGGGAAAAAAAGTGGCATGGAAATCTGTCTGGAAATATGGGAAAAATATTAATAGTACAAGATAGAAAACTGACTGTGAGACTGTTACACTTAGTGACTTCTGACACATGGAACTAGTGTGGAGGGTGTAGATACATAAAGTGATAACACTTGTGAACTGCAAGAAAATAAAATTAGAGTAAATAGAATACTATTTTTGCAAGATAATCTATACTCTAAGAGTTTGAGAATTAAGGTCAAAAACCTTATTCTCAAACAGTGCACATATCTTTGACTATGCTCACAGCCTCATTTTCTGTAATTTATAATAAAGTCAGAAAAAAAATGTGAAGAAAAACTGTTATACTGCACTTTTGGTTTATGACCATTTTTAAAGCACATTTAGGTAGTTCTGTGGAATCCATATAAATGGCTGGAGTGTCTAGGCATTCTGACAGCATTATTTATAGACAACAGCAACAGCTGGGGACCAAGCTATCTTGCTTGATATGTCTCTGTCTTCAGCTGCTCTGAGTGGTGACTAATAACTAGGGTTAGTGAAGTTGCAAATGCACTGACATTAAACAAGAGAAATGACAAAAAGAAGGGGAAAGGCACACAAGAAAACACGGCAAAATAAAATGAAATCTGTTCTGTAGGAAAACCAGAGCACAGCACAATACATTGTAGCTACTCTCTCTGAATATTCTGAGTATTGCATTTTCCATGCAAAGTGTTTACCGCCTTAGAATCATCTAAGGTTTCACCTTAACTAGGGAACTCTGCAAAAGTTTACTGTACATGAGTATTTAATTCATTTTCAGTTTGTAGTAAGACAGGTCCTTCTGGGATTTTCATCATAGTGGCTTTGTATCACTTCCTGAAAGAATGTGTCTGTTGTCAAATTTGTGTTATAAAATGAGGAAGCCTAAACATAAGAAGCAGTGGAATTCCAAAGGAGTATAAAACTTGTTGCTTCATGCTGTCAATGGGTTATCCCTGGTGTCCTCCATTTGAATTTATAGGGAACGAGACAATCTAATACAAAATAAACTTCCATCAGACAAAAATCCCCCAGTACAGAAGTTGGGGACAAAAATTACTGTATGAAAACTTTAGGTAGGAATTAATATTTTAAAATGATCATATCTTTAGCTCTTTCAGAAAATTTTCAAATTAGTAAAATATTGTTATTTTGTGAAGAACACATTAATACATGTAGTCTAGTGGAATAGAAGGAGTCAGGGATTTTTTAAATTTATTATTAGTCTCAAGGGTTAACATGAGCAGACCTAGCAAAATCACAGCAAAAAGATCAGAATTGCAGAGTGACTGATAGGTGTCTGGATCAGTATGAAGTCTGAATCCTAATATCTGCTTTTTCTAGCAGCTTTACCACAGTTCATGTGCAGACAAGAAATCTGCTGCCCTTTGAATATGACATTAAATATCACAGGAAGCAAGTTGGCATTTTGTTAGTTCTCTTCTTATCTCTCCTGGATGTTTGCTAATGGACTGAAATCCTCACGACAACAGCAGTAGGAGAAGCTACTCTTCTCCAGATCTCGATCCAGAGACTTTTGCAATTATTTAAGGAGAGTTTCAAACACTCAGTGTGCAGAGTCTGTGGGAGAGATTATGAAAAACTGATGTCTTCTGAGAATTTCAGGCATCAAACAGTGATCTGTATGCTGAAGGCAAGTTAAAAAAAAGTAGAAGTTGAGTTAAGGCATGTAAGTTTAACTGTTGAATAGAATGACATGGCATTTTATAGAACAAAGGTAAGATTTTTCTCAATTTTTTTCTTAATCTAAAACTTTCCTTAGGCAGTAAAGTATCTTACTCAAGCTGTAGATTTTAGAGCAATAAAAAGCCATATTCTCTCTTCTGAAAGCTGACATATTAAATAGTTTTGGAAGACCAGTCTTGAAGAATTTTTTTACTAAGAACCTTACATCTATGCAAGAGTAATATATCTACTTTGACATATCCTGAGATGTTGGTGGAGAAGAGGGGTATATTTTTCTTCTAAATAGTAAAAAGGGTAGAGATTCACATGGTTTTATACATACATGTGTGTGTGTCTGTGTGTTTTGCTTAGTATATCTCGAAATTCAAGCGAGTGTTGAAGTGTCAGTTATTGAGCGTGGAAGAATCACACCTGAAAAGGCTGGAGCAAAGAATTGTCAGAGACACCCAGGAAATAAGTCACAGTGCTTCCTGTCCGGACTCCTAATTCTATTATCATTACTGTGAAATGCAGTAAAATTTTCTGTGTACAGAAATCAGTATTATTTGCCTTTTTTAATGTGCACAAACCAGAATTTTGGGCCCTCACACTGAAATGTTTGTGAATTTTTTCTGAAGGAAAATTTCCATGTTTAGTCTGAAAATGTTACTCTGCAAAATAACTCTGCATAGTAAATATATGCTCAGAAAATTAAAGATTATGAATTTATCAAATCAGGCTAAAATGAAATTTTTCACGAATTTTTCCTTCTCTGTTTATTTCAGTATTGACTGCAGAGTAGTCAAAGCTTAAAAAGTCTTTGTGTACTTAGGAGACAAATTAGGAAGAAGGAAAAATATTAAGAACTTAGTGAACATGTTTGCTGTATAAGATGCACTGCAGTAATACTTACTTTGAATTTTTAGCATATTGGTAAACTTGTCTACAGTGGTCGTTATCCCATTAAATCATTATAAAATAGCATAACCCACTAATCACTATAAAAAGAGAAAGAAATACCTTTGAAATTTTCTTTTCATATGCTAGTGTTGGGCAAATGCAGATGTTGAGGAGGATTAACTATTTTATCATATTTTCTACTTCATACATGCATTCATACATAACTATCATCAATTTCTAAAATTCTTTTTGGGGTTAAAAATAAATATCAGCACTTTGATGGGACTGGGGAAGATTTCTGTAGGTTTCCATGAATTTGAAGGGCCATCCCTTCAAATTCCATGAATTTGAGTGGTCCCTTGGTGAGAAAGGTGTGAAAGAGCAAGTCAGAAGCAATGGGCCATGAGAAGCACAAGGTAGGAGTTTCCAAGAAGCCCTTGTTTCACATTAGCGTAGTATAGCAGCAGCACCTGAGTACCCTGGGATCTCTGAAGGAGAGATCAAATAGAGGGGGAAAAGGATCTGTGGGCTATTAAATCCAGAGAAAAGGCAGAAAGACTAGAGCCAAACTGCTCAGAATAAAACCATAATTACTCTCAAGGCATTGTATCTGTGTCCAGGGCAGCATTATCTATGATAACGCTTGGCTGCTCCTTAGTTTATCCTATTTAAAGTGTCTGCAGGTGCAACTCTCACATACAATATATTATATAAAATGGAAGACTGTGGTAATTTTTTGTATAGAGTATAATAAACTAGATGGGATTGAAAAAGAATTAGGAGTGAGAAGTTTATAAACAGCACAAGAAAACAAATTTTCAGGGCTCACTGTGCCTTTAAGCATGGCGTGCTCTCTGCTGAAACAGCTCCCATTTAGTGTTTCAGTTGGGAAGCAGCATATTACAATTCCTCTTTTGCTGTTGTCTTGTTTGTTAGTTTTCCTCAGTCTAGAATACAAGTAAATCAGTCAGAATAAAAAAGAGGGTTTCTCTATGTGTATAGCAACAAAACCATGACAAGAGAGATTGATGTGTCTATTAAAGAAACAAGTGAGGAAAATCGTATCTTAGTTTTGCTAAGGCAGCTCTTGCTGTTCTTTTTCTACATGCTTCAGAGTACAGTACTGTGTTTGAAAAAAGAAAAAGTTAAGCCATTCATCCAGCAAAATCAGGCAAATAATCATTTAGCTTCCAGGATAATACTGAAAATAGTATTCACATCAATACCCAGATTTCCAACAGACTATAGGTTCAATGATCAGAAACTTTCCATGCACTTGCCTGACAGCTTCTTTGAGACACAGCAGAGCGTAAAATAGGCTTGTGGAGTTTGTTTGTTTTGGGTCATATTTTTTTCAGTGAAGAAGACCAACAAGCCATTATCTTGTAGGGATTGCCACACAGAAAGTTGCAGCATCTGGCACAATAAACATCTGGAAGATTCTAGGTATCAAAAATTTTTAAAACTACTGATAAATACATTAGGAAACATCATGGTGCAGTTTAGATGATTGGTTACAGATACCACTCCTCTTTTTGTCACTGTTTCAGTTTTGCAACAGCCACTTGTTTACTATCAATCCTCATCAAGTCAGAACAGTGATTTTACTGTGCAAAAATCAGTGTCTTATGAAGCAGTGTTGGGGCCACACAGGATTAACTGAAGCTAAAGAATGTCAATCAAACGTAGAAATAACACAGGCAGGTGAAACTCTATAGGTATTTTCTCAGTTTTCATTTTCGCAGTGTTTCATTCTACATTTTAATGATACTACTGGTCACCAAAATCCATTTCTGTGCAATGGGTTTGGAATGTTGCAGATGGGAATCACTTGTTAATGTCTATGATGATGGTGTGATTTTAAGCATCTTATTTAAGAATTATTTCCTCCTATCCCTGCATAAACCCCTATCTGACTATTATTTATCTCATATGATCATATAAATGATAATCACAAGGCTTCCCACTGCGCTTAGTATTAATAAACCACTTCACAGTGCCTGAAATAAATCAAATTTCAGATGAACCTGAAACCTTAACTAAACTGCCTAGACTTAAGACAAAGCACGTAGCTCAGAAGTGGATGACATGGAAACGTCACTGGATTGCATAACTTGGTATTACTTCTCAGTTGTGCCCTGGCAATACCTCAGGGCAAGGCTAAAGTGACCACTGACTTGTCCTTTCATCCTTGTGCATGGAAAGAAAATAAAAGGGGACAATCCAGATCTAGCAGCAAACCAGCGTATGACAGATGACTGATAGATCTATGTCTCAGCAAATATACAGACATACAGTGCAAGAATGATAAATAACCTGTAGTTAAGCAGAAAAGCAGTTCTCCTTGACAGCCTCCCTTTTTGTGATTGCAGAATAGCTATTGAAGTCCAAGGCAATAACAAAATCAACTCATAAGAAAAAATTTGTAGCAAGTATTTTGGCATCATAATAAAACTGGAAACAGAATTAAAGAAAAAAGGACTAATTTCCTTGGACTTGCAACCATTGGTATTGTCTTCTCATTGACTTTAAAAGTTTCAAATTAATAGAAAGAGTAAAGACCTGGTTTTGGACAGATTCTTCTACAGTGGAAATGTCTTTGAGCAACTGTGAAGCCAACCAGTATGTCAGGTCCCTGTCATCTCATCTATGAAGCTAATAATAAGCTCCAAAATGTCAATGAGAAAATGCAAGTTGATCAAAAAACAAGTCAGAGTGTAAGCCCTTAAATTAGATACTCCAGCACATTTTTTGGTGGTACCATCCTAGCTTGATTTTCATTATAATAATTTAGTCTTATCATCCAAATCATTCATGTAAGCATGTATATTTGAGGAGTTGTGGGATCCCACCACTGGGTGTTGGTGTCTGTCCCCCACAACTGCAACTGAAAAGGTAAAGGTGAACACAACACCTCTGTGACCTTGCGTGCCAAAATGTACATTTGTAACTTCCCATCTGGAGGATACCTCCAGAAACTCCCCATGTCAAGGTTAGAATGGAAACTGAGAAAGTATTCCATCTTCTTTGCTTTGGATGCATGTGACTTCCAAACAGGCAACACAGAGAACCTGAGGCAGTGTCCTTCTTACAGATCTCAGCT
Organism: Struthidea cinerea; assembly: GCA_013397865.1. Taxonomy (NCBI): domain Eukaryota; kingdom Metazoa; phylum Chordata; class Aves; order Passeriformes; family Corcoracidae; genus Struthidea; species Struthidea cinerea. Next base: position 289,521 of record VZTI01004087.1, on the reverse strand, counting down.
GTTTTTCTTGCTATCACAGCAGCCACAGGCAGCTTGCTTGGACACCATGGCGAGAGATGAGTCAGACCTCTCCATGTACCAGGAAGTTCCCTCTGGTTTGTACCAGTGGAGCCATCGTATTGTGACACAAAACTATGTAGATATTTTTGAAGGAAGAAATTGCTTCTACCAAAGTGTAGTGTGGATGGAACTGCTGTCAGACATGTAGCTAAAATGTGAGAGCCTCCAGGGTCTGAGATCTCAGGTCTGAATTCAATATCTTGAATGAGAAATGCCTGACTCTTTTTATTGACTAAAAATCATAGGACAATAATGTTTTTTCTTTAGAAACCTTCTTACAATTGAGAAAGTAGGCTCCTAATTTAGACTCTCATAAAAATGTAAAAAATAAAATAAATTTAAAACCTTTTATTATTCACAGTTTAAAATACCATTCATGCAAACCTTATTTATAGCAGGTTTGCTGACTGCCTAATATTTATTCAAAACCCTTTCCCACTGCAGCTGGGAATGCTGTTTCTAACCACCAAAGACAAGTGCAGAACACTGGGGACGTAGAACAATTGGCATTGTCAAAGGCAACAGGGAGAGCTTTCATCCAAAACATGCTATGCATCTCACAGATGCTGGTTATCTCCCAGAGCTGGTACTGATAAATGATGTACAACACGAGTGAATGCTGAGACACAGCCAAGCAGAGAAAAGGGTATCTAGGAGGAATTCCTTCACAGAAAGAGGCAACTCATTAAATGAAGACAGCAGGTACAGCATTTATTTTTCCTTTGCGCATCTGTCTTCCTTCTCTCTTAAACTTGGGTCTTATTTGCTTGCATGATCTGTTTCAAGACAGAATCTTGGTCATGACAGCAGCAAAACTTTTATTTCTTTGTGCCTAGGATGGGTTTATATAGGTATAGATGGTGATCGCGGGCATGTAAAGGTGGTCTTGAAAAGGTGTTCCACTCTTCTGAGGAAGCAGGTGCACACTTAAAAGGGGGTCTGTGATTCAATATGCCTTACTGCTACTCTCTCATAATGGATAGCATGTTCCTAGTTTTCCTCCTTTCACTTTAAATTTTCATGGGTTTTTTTCCAGTTTCAAAATGTTTGAGTTGTCCTAAAGATCATCTCTATTGTTTGAAAAGTTGTACAGTTTTTCTAGATGTCCTGGTTTTGGCTGAAGTAGAGCTGTTCGTCACAGTGGCTGATATGGGTCTCTTTTTTGGATTTGTGCTGAGCACCAGGTTGATAATACAGAGATGTTTTTGTTATTGCTGAGAAGGGATTACACAGAGCTTAAGCCCTTTCTGCTTTTTGTACAGCCATGCTGGTGAGGAAGTTGGGGGGGTGTGGGAGGCTGAGCGGAGACACAGGTGACCCCAGGACAGATGACCCCAACTGACCAAAGCAATATTCCAGACCATATGACATCATGTTCAGTATGTAAAATGTGGGAATAAGGAGGAAGGAGGTGAGGTGTCGTCATTTGGAATGATGGTGTTTGCTCCCAAATCACCATCATATGTGATGGGACCACGCTCTTCTGGAGATAGCTGAACACTTGCCTGTCCATGGGAAGCAGTAAATTAATTCCTTGTTTTACTTTGCTTGTGTGCTTGGTTTTTGCTTTCCCTATTAAACTGTCTTCATCTCAACCCAGGAGTTTTCCAGCTTTCACCCTTCCAATTCTCTCCCCAATCCTGCTGGTGGGGGAGTGAGTGAGTGGCTGTGTTGGGCTTCCTTCCTAGCTGGGGTTAAACCACGACACCAGTCCAACCTGTCTCATGTATTAAACTGTGTAAAGAACATTTGCAACTAATTGAAAACATGTATACACTTCACGGATGAATACCTCAGTCATTATCTTTCAATTATGAATCTTGGCTCTATCTATTCTTCAGTATCTGGTTTTGAAACCACCTTCAAATCCTGACCTATAAGCTCAGTAGCTTGTGTAAGATCTGGAAGATAAAGAACACTTTGACGTTTGGCTCTGCATTATGTCAGATCCTATTTATGGGGAAATATAAAAATTACAGCCTATGGTGACTACAGTGTGGCACATATTTAATAGAATAGGCATAATTTTCTCAGAAACACTGGCATTTGAAAGAAGAAATCAAAGAATTTGCAATATGTTATACCAGGCTTTGATCTACTTCCAGCAATAATAGGAGAGTTTTTAAAAGAAATCACAGACTTTTATCCACTCTGCTCTTAGGTTCAGAACCAGACAGTGCTGAGTATTAAAGTGTGACTCACTGACACTGATTCAGGAGTCACTGAGGACATTTTAAACTCACCCCAGTGTAGATGATTGTAGATCCACTTGAAGTGGTACGATCCAGCAACCATGAGAACACACAGATTTCAAAACCTTCAAAAATTGCTCGTTTTAATTTGCTATTGATGCTAAAATATTTTGTTTAAAAATTGTTTCTCTTTAGGCAATTGGTAACAGATATGGAGGAATGTTCTAATGAAATTTTTATCTTTAAAAAAAATTGTTAAAAGCAGTATGAATGAATGAAGAAATGTAGGTATTCACAAATTGCTTTTTCTTACACAGGAAGGGAAAAAAGACTTTTAATTTATTAAAGTATTACGCTTTGACATTTTTATATTTGATTTGCTTGTCCAAGGTTTAGTTATTTGATTGAAATGACCTTCCATTTTGGAATTTTAGGAAAAAAGCATAAAAATTTTAAAATTAATTATTTATTGATGGGATAAAAAATGCTGGAGATTAACAAGTTATTACCTTTTATGCTTCATTTTTATTTTCATTGAATTCAGAAGTATTATGGGCCAGGGAAGCAATACATATATATTTCTAATAGTTTACAGCTAGGAGTAGAAAAGTGAATAAATTAAACAAGATTTTTCCCATTTATTTTCATAGACTTTATTTCTCAGTTCAACTTCATAATATAAACACAGAAAATGTTACAATTCATGTCATGACTCCCTTGATCATTAGCACTATATTCAGTTCAAAACAAGATTAAATAGGTACAAACTGGTCAGAAAGTAATTTGGCTGGTCACTGGAAGAACAATATTAATCATCAGAAGATAATATTTTCTTTTAGCCCTATTCATTCTCTCAGAATTAGTTGTAGAGCTTAAAATTATTCCACGGCCAAAGTAGTTCGGCTTTAAGCAACAAAATCAATTAACCCGATTAATCATAGATCCATTTGATCAATGGAAGACATGGTATAACAGCAGACCACAGCACTGAATGATTAAGGAATTTTCTTTCAGTCCTGAGAAGCCATAAATAGGAGTATGATTTTTCTAACAATAATTATAGGCCTCCATGCAAAATGTCACACTAGTTTTATAATAATTGACACTTTTTGATCTTCTAATGCATGCTGAGATCAAGAAGAGACTCAGGTATTTGCCCATTCCCTTCCTTCCCTTCAGTAGCGGTAAGGCTGACTAAGCAAAGGGACTTTGCGTTCTGGGTTTGGGTCATGACATCGTAGACGGCTGGGTCCAATTACCTCCCCTTAGCTGGCCTGCTGCAAGGGTCATGTTTTAAAATGTAAAAGAAAGGAGTAAAAACTCCTCTTTTCCCCAGGAAAAGAACATGAAGGAAGCATGGAAGAGGAATCAGTATCCATGTCTGGTCTTTCTCTTCCTTACAGTGGAATCACATTTTTATCCTTGCATCCCACAGAGCATAGAGGTTTGGAGATTTTTTTAAGTCTGGGACACATTTAACTCTTTTTCTTCCACAATGGTGGTACAAAGTCCGCCTCACCACCGTAATTACGATATGCTAAAGAAAAACAAAAAATGAGTGAAAGTTTTGTGACTGCTGTGAAGGATGAATATTTGTATGCAGACAGCATGGGGTGGGGAAGGTTGTTTTCATATTTTCCTATGGACTACGCTACGAAATTGCAAATCTAACAGAATAAGCAACGAAAACTTACATTTCACAGTCTAATAGTACCTTTCTGTAGTCTCAACCCAGAGTTATGCCTCCCATGGAAGCACACTGAGTTGCATTTTCCTTTGAAAAAGTGGTTTTCTTCACACTACCTGCCCAGCCACGCTTAGGGTTCGGTTGGATGACTGAATTCACTTGTTTGTGAGACACATACTAGCCACAAATATTCATTCCTTGTGCCTCTTCAGGAATGTAAAGAAATACCCACATTCCCTTTATCAATTTGTTAAAGAACAAGATGGCTTAGTTGCCCCACTGTAAAGCTCATTTGCCTAGAAGCTTTAGTATTTTACAGTACATAAAAATTGTACAACTGATTCTACAAGTGCATTTATGAACAACACATCCAGCAACAGTGCACACAGTGGATGGGATATAATCCCACTTTTCCTAGAGAAGACAAACACAGCCATTAGCAGAGTTCAATCTGATGCCGGTACACACAAATCTGAATGCTTTGTCTATTTTCCTTGCAATAGACTGATGTAAGTCACCAAAAGAAATAGAAGTCATTGCCTTTTCAGTCTGTCAGGTCAATGATCCATGAATAAAAAGCCTTCATGCCAAGAATTAGAATAGATTGGGGATCTGTTACTTTTGTCTTCAGTGTACTTGAAAAATTAAGCCCATTATGAAGATTTGTGTATGCACTGGTTTTCTTGTTGTGTTTTGCTTTTTTTTCTGATTATAAATCCTTTTTTTCCAGACTTTCTTCTATGCAAACACAGAATTAATACACCAGTGTAGCTATAAAAGAGATATTGAAGTGTGCCAAATGTACACAATAATTTAAATATTAAAGGCATTTTTACCAATTTTATATGTAAAGTTTTACAGCTATTTCAATGACTTATTAAAACTCAGCTCTTATACTTGCACAACACATTTATTTGAGTATAGGTAAGGATAACCAAGTGAGATGAGCAAGTAGGAATACTCTCAGGTAATACTGTCTTTCATTAAGTTTGGCTGTGGTTGTTATTCTGGTGTGCAGTAATCTATCTGAAGATCACTTTCTGATAGTATAAGTCAGCAAAGTGAAGTCTGGTATTTCTTTAGTATAATTGGCTACATTTGCAAAAGTTCATGAGTACATCCATATCAGAGGAGGATAACGAGCACAGAGAAGTTCTTGTTGATGTTGATTAAAGCATTAATGACAACTCTCTTAAGTAAAGTTATATATAAAATAAAGAAATACTCAAACAGAAAAACAAAGCAAAACAAAACTATTCAGGACTTTCCTTCAAGTCCACCAATACATTTCCAGTGCAATATTACACTTCAATTCTTCCACAGCTATAACCATACTTGTGTGCTGCAACAGGGAAATGACAAAGCTATTTAAACTATCATTGACAATAGGCCTTGTGTGATTATATCTTTCCACATTTAAACAAAATAAAAAATGGTGATTTACTCTTTAGTCAATGACAACAAATCTCAACTGAAACAATTTTCTATATTTAACTCTGTTAACTTTCAGTCGTCAATTGAATATTACTGTAATATCATATTTCTGTATTAGAAGTAGTCTACTTCTTGGAAAGAAAGTTTGCATATTCAATTTCCTGGTATGTAACTTATTCAGACCTTGCTAGTTCATCCTAAATTCATAGACTCGTGGAAGGAACGTGAGTGATCCAACCAAAAAAAGCACAGAAGACCTGAAAGATTTTCTTGTAATAGAACCAAGCATCTTATCCCAGGTAACTAGCAGGCCGAATTGCTTGAAACATCTCCTTTATTGTAATGCATATTGCTTTATTGAAATACATACAACACTTTCATTGTGTTCTATGAAATAATGTTTAGGGAACATACTTTTTGTTTGCTTTTTCTAAACACTTAGTCTATATATGTGTGTATGTGTGGAGGTATGTGCATATATTCTTTTATTTTAACAGTCCTACTCACACAAAAAAATAGTATTTGTACTTGTGATGTTGTAGGGGAAAGAAAGATACATCTACCCCTCCCTACTTGTTTAATTCTTTTAAATTTTAATTTTTGAACTAACATGTTTTATAAGCATATCTCTCATTAGGCTACAAGCAAAATAGATATAATCAACATAGGATTTGGGTTTTTTTTTCATAAAATTCATGAAGTTTGTCAGAAAACACAAAAGCAAAATCCCTAGGTTAAACAAAAAGGTGAAATGTCAAGGTTTGGAATACCCAGGACAGACAAGATGATAATGAATAAAGCAGACTCTGACTGGGACCTTTCTTGGATTCTGGGTTCCAAAGGAGATCTTGGTTTGTGTGGTGTCTGTTACATTGGATGGACAACTTGTCTCATTATGACTTAATTTGTCACATGCCACTTAGTTATCAAATCCAGGGAAAAGAATAGTCTTGAGGATACTTGTATATGGCTGTTTCAGTAAGGAAAATAGGTTCTTTATATGCTCAGTGTCCTGTCCTTTTAATTTACAAATACGAAATGAGTAACCAAAAGGGGTGACAGATGGAGTCCAACTACTCATGATTAATAAAGTTGTTTAAAAATCCAACTATAATTTCCTGCAAATATCAAAAAACTAGCTTATTTTTTCCTTTTTGGGCTTATAGCTTTGAAAATTTTACCACTTCTTTTAAAGATTGTAACACCAAGGAATCATAGAATATTCAATTGAAGGCAAGGAGTACTACAGAAGGAAAAAAAGGTGAAGCAAAAGTTTGGTACGTGTAAGATTGATAGTCAACACAGTTTTATGTGTGTGAAACACAGTAATCTTTATGGCAAAAAACATCAAGCTGCAGTAAAACAATGTTGATGACTTGGCTTGGCTGTTATAGGACATTTATTATCTGATTCCCATGAATGTTGTGGTAGACTCACTGGGATCTTAAATTTAATTACTTCTATTTCAAATAAAATTGAAAGAAGAAAGGGGGCAGGAAATAAGAAAAATATGTTTGAGAACCACGTGAAATAAATGATTGTGAGGCTGACGTTAATCTTTAAATTTTACAATGTATTTTAAGTTAATTGTATTTAATAGATTTTATCATGCTTTGAATTTTTCAGAATGTTTCTGGGCGACATTTTATACTAAAGGTAAATATTATTTCATATGTATGTGCATCTATAAACACACTTATACACAACAATAAAATCTGCTCTATGAATTTGGGCTGTTGATCATAAGTAGAAGTTGATAAACTGGACTGACAACTGTAAATGGAAGATACGTCAGATCAAAGGTATAAATACAGTGCTTAAGCTAGTGTACAACTTCTAAAATTATGCATTAATTCCACAATATAGAAAATATTTCTCATATAATTATTTGGAGATAGGAATTAAAGCAAACTTATGCATCAGTCTGTTAACCCTTCAGTATTTATTATTTGATATTTAGAATTATGAAAAATCGAGGTTGAACATCATGAATAAGATGTAAAAAGTCAAAGTCAATATAGTTCTACTTTAAATTTTATTTGGGCTACCTATATTCACTATTTATTCCTCTAATTGCTGTGATCTTAATTCTTGAAGAAAATCCCAAACTATGGTGAACTTAGAAATCAGACCTTCACACTAGTCCTTAAGTGCTTCATTGAAGTGGTTGAAAAAATTCAAATTTGAAACTTCTCTCTCCATGTTAGATTCATAAATTTTGAGGTAGCTGAAAATGTGATGTCTATAAGAATTTTTCTGTTGGCAGATACTTGTTACATAGAAATAACCTTATTTTCACTGATATGAAGACAGCACTGCATCATTGAGCCACAGACTCTCCAATGGTGAATATTTTCATCAAAAATCTATAACATTTCTTACAGATGGTAATGTGTGCATGCTTAGTATCCAGAAAAAAAGAAGAAAATTACCTATCACACCAATACTTTAAATGTAATGGATCAAGTACTCTTGATTTCTCTATGATCAGCACTTAAAAAAGGAGAGGAGAAATAGTTGCTTCATTGAAAACGTTGTGCAAAATTTCAATTAAGACATAGTTTGTCTTATTGACAAATGTGAAACAAAATAACTGTGTTGCAGAGCTAATATAATGTAATTTTACTTATTTTTCTGCATTTTTTCTTTCTTGTTTAGAATGCAAACTCCTGAGATGCCAGTGTATTAGACAGTATGGATGTGTATACCTATGTCATGCAAATGAAAGAAATAAGACAATTTCCATAGCTAATACCCATAAGCTTCCCATAGCACAAGTTCGGTTACATAAAAGGGAGATTTTGTTTACTACGTTTTCTTTGACATTTGAGTTCAGTTACTGCCATGGCAGAAGACAAGTTGATTAGGTCATTTGCATCATCTAAATGGAATTCTGAGTAATGTCATCATTCAGTGGGTCATTGAGAACAGAAAAGTGATTGTATCCCATCAAACCAGGCTTTATAATCAAGAGAATAATACTTGGAATGTATCATTAGTCTGTACAGATACAAAGTCTGATTGGCTGATATTTAGATAAGGAATATGAACTTTGAATTGTAAAAGGGTGCTTAAGAGGGGGATAAAAAGAAAACATTAAGAAGAAGGAGAAGAAAAACACCTTTCAAGTGAATCCATGTTTACATCCAAACTTATTCACATTAGTCGGATTTGATATCACCTTTAAATATTCTGTGATTCATCCAATAAAAAAAATACTTTCAGTAACAATACAATTTTATTTATAGGCATTATAGTTGGCTTAATCTGATGGAGACTGTTTCTGCAGTGGATTGCATATTTTCTGATGTACAAATGTTCAAGATATCCCCACATTTCAAGTGGAACAGTAGGTCTTACTATCCAAACCAGCCTTAAACAAATTTGTACAGAAACATTTAACTTCAGCTGCCTGAAGCACTTGACATCCAGTCAGCCCCAAATGGCTTGAGTTATTCCAAACTGTAAAAAGCACTTTCACTTAAAATGCATACCACCACCAGAGAGGTGTTGAATCTGTTGCGTATTAAGTTAGCCTTTGTCAGCAGAACATTGCAGGGATTTAAACGTGTGTTAACAAATTACCTTCATTCAGAGCACCAACTTGACCCGAATCTCCTGAGCTATAAAATTCAGCATGATCAAAAAAGAGAAAGGAGAGTGACAGTCTAGGTTAGACTCTTTTGGAATTGTAATGTTTTCTCTTTCAATACAACTGGCAAGAGTTTTAAGAAACTGGAGAATATCTTCTATTGAATGGAATATGAAAGAATCTGAGAATAATACTGTGTTTAACCTCTATACTGTAAGGAACATATATTCATACATGTCTGTATATCTTGCCTTAGGCCGGTGTCAAAGAAAAGAGAGCGTTCAATCCTGTAAGGTACTGAGTACTCTGGCTGTGATCCAGCAAAGCACTCAACTATGTGTTTAAATTTAAGTACATGGATCATGCCACTAACTTCAATGGGATTATGCTTAAAGATAAACTAACCTTAAATGCTTTGCTGGATCACAGCCACAGTGCTCAGTATGGGCTGAATACAAATCCAATCTGAGAGGAGCATTTTCTTCTCTGTTTCCAGTGAGAGCTCACAAAATACATTAAAAAGTTCTTTTCAGAAAAGAAAGATCATATGATAACCAGACTGAACAGCTTCAGAAGGGTGGGATGATTAATAAATCTTGAGGTGCTTGTGTTCAAACAAATAATCAAAGCAACAAACAAAAACCAAGCTTTGACTTTCCCAGGTTCAGATATTCATTTTTTTCCTGTAACATAATGACTGAGCATGGAGAGGGATGTAGACAAAGCAGAAGAAATCAAGTGAAAGAGTAGAGATAGAGGCAAACAATGTGCCCTTTTATCTTTTGCCAAATTTCTTTCCTGATTTTAGCTGTGGCCTCTCTTAAATCTGTAATTGAAAAGAACAAGAAGTCTCTGAGTTTAAGCATGTATGAATAACCTCACAGAATACACGTCAATTCAAATCAGACAATACAGTCTATATAACTAGAGACAAGCGACACTCTTATGTGCCTGATGCTGTTCTAGATGAAAACAACAGGAAAGTAAGCTTAGGAAACAAAGTGTATTTCAAAAACCAAAAGCAAACCTGTGCTTTTCATCATTATATATGAAGATTATTAACTTTTTCATTTGGAATACACATTTTGAACTTTTCCTTGGCTCCAATCAGTGTAAAAAGGACCTGGTTAGAGCACTGGACCCTACTGAAAGAAGTCAGAAGAACCATATTTGTCTTCCAAAAAGCAAAGCAAGTGAGAAGAGAAAGAATTTACCACGTGTACACTTCCACCACTCACCTATTCTTGATGGGCAGCAAGAAAGGTTTGTCACCAATTTTTCTTTCATTATTATCAGGGCAGGTCACCAAATCTTAGGTGAAACCTGCGAGTTTGTCTTCAAACAGTAGCTGTCACAACAACTCAGATGGTAAAAATGGACTGTGCAACACTGTTTACATGTAACAATTGCAAAATCCTGGGCTGTCTGACTGACAAAATGACAACAAAGTCACATTAATCTGCCTGTAAAAGAGAAAAGGAGGACATGTCCCCTAAAATAGCGTACAAAAACCTAGGACTGCCTCAGCAAACTTGTCCACATGTGGCTTTCTCAAAGGCTTGAATCTTATTTAAAAATAATACACAATACATACAATAGAGCTTCATATTTCAAGAGAAATAATTAAAGACAGCATAGCACTTTCTGGCTAACAGCTCTTGCTGAAGCAATGGGCAGCTCTGGCAAAAGTCTGCCACAGTGCACCCTGAAGTACAATCAAATCAAACTGATAAAGAATTCTATCAGAGGTTAGTGAACATGAAACACTTTTGAACTACAAAGCGCCCAAGAAACTCAGCATGTGTATTTTTTTCCCCTAGGTTTATCTTATCCCCACAATTCAACTTCTCACCTTTTCATCATATCCATCAATTTCTTCCTTGTTGAGAAACAATTATACCCTAGGAATCTCTTGAACTCATTTATAACTCTATTTTTGAACCTTGAACCTTGTTCTATGGCTTTATTATTTTTTTATAGAAGCCCTGCTCTAATTTTCTATTTACTCCTAGATCCTTAATGCTACAAAATATTCTTCAGAATCAAAATTTATCACCAACACGTATCAATTTCTCTCACAAACTGAAGAGCTTTTGATTCAAATCTTGGAATTTGAAGAAAGTTCTCTATTTATGCAGATATGTTTTATGTTCTAACTAAATATGCATAATGTATTAAAGGAGGACATATTTTCTTACCTATATGCCCATAGATCTACCTTTTTAATGACATAATCAAGTCAGAAAAAAAGCCGTAAACATTGAACTGCTTGATATCTTTTTCCCATCATACACAAATTTGTCTCTCTCAATTTATGAATAGACAAGAGTTTACTGCTTGTATGCAGTATAGGAACTCATAGCCTAGTCTTTTGAAATGCTTTTGCAATTTTCACAAAAACTTAATTTTTTTTGACTGAAAATGCCACTTGGGTCCAATATGGAAAAATATTTCAATCTGTAGTTCATTGATGCTTATCTAGCCCAAATGAAGAGATACTTACACTTTCGAAGTCCAGTATCTCTTCCATAGCACCTGTAAAAATCACCACAATACCTGTAGCAGCTCTTTTCCTGGGAGGCAATTGTCCATGAAGAAATTACTCTCCAGAACTAGAATTCTTTGGGAACATCATCAGAGACTGAGAATGAAAGGCATTTGGAAAGATAATTTTCTTCCAGGGTTAGACTTAGTTCTGTACTAAGGCATTTTGGTGATTCTCTACTGGTTTTTGACTACTGCAATGCCCTGCTGAGGCCCTGGTAGAGTTTAGGGGGATCTCAAGGTCGGTTCTTTATCAAGCTCTTGGTTTGTTTTCACACTGATGCTAACTCTGTTTTTCAACACTGAGGTGAACTCCTTTGCAAAGTCACTGCTCAGTGTTCACAATATCAGCACACAACAACTGAGCTCTTGATTTTGAACCCAGAATAACACATTAGCAGGCTAACATGAACCTAAGGTGCTTGTTAGCTCTAGGGAGAAGTCTCCTGCTTTGAATATGAATGAAGTTAAGATCTAAATGAAAGCTAAATCTTGCGTTTACACTTCAGCAGGGAAAAGAGGCACTTGGAAATTTTAACAGTTTACCTTTTAGATTCCCAAGGGAAATGAACAAAATGCATCTCGCATAGAGAATGGAAGCATGTTTAGGCAGAGAAAAGTAGAATATTTCTTATATTTTATTGGTATATGAATATGTTTAATACAGACTTCTTTCTGTGTCAGTCTTGTTGGGTTAGGAATCTTTTACTGCAGTGTAGTTCCTCTAACCCCAGCAGCATAACTAAAATAAAGCTCCGTTTTCAATAAAACTAGCAAATGGCATCCATTCCAGGAGGCAGTGGAGTTATTTATATTTAATTTCTGGTTTGAATAAGTGAATAAGCATAAACACTATTCAGACTTCACTCTATTGGTAGATAAGTGCTTTGAAAATTATGAAATGGGAATTTAGATAGTAATTATAATGTGTTACTTATGCGGTAATTTAATCAAAATTACCACATATTTAAACTGAAAGTGGGAGAAAATACATGTGACATAAAACAGGATTTCATCCCTTCTTTGGATGTAGCTTAATGAGACAACATTGCTGCTTCAAGGGGTTGAGGCATCTCCCTCTTCTTCCTTCTTCAATCATTCCCCTCTTGTCTCCAGCTCCTTCTTTCCCACTTCATATTTGCATTCATCTCTGTGCAGAAATCTCAATTCTCTTGTGTCCACTTTGACACATCTGCCCATGAAGGTAAATGCACATAAGAGTCTGTGAAAGCAAGGAGTTGATAAACCTATTCTACTTGTCATAACAATACAAAAATACTCTCTTGTTTTTGCTGGGGGCGTTGTGTTTTGTGGTTTGTTGCTGGGGTTTTTTTCAGCCAGATTTAGTTTATTGAATTGATTTACTGCACAGACAATGTTCTGGTGGCTCAAGGTTGGGAAGGGTCGTACAGTGAGAAATGTTGAAGCAGCAGAGCTAGGGGAGTGGAATATTGCTCTTTCCCATTTGAAGGTAGAAAGGTCCTAAGTCATCTCAGGTTTCTACATAACTGCACCACTAAGACATGATAGTCTGGAAGATATAACAGGGAAATTTGGTGTGGTATTGCCACATAAAAACCTTACCTATGGTCAGACTTTGTAAACCTACCTTAAAAGACTGAAAATTTAATTTTGCCTTCAAATGTGTTAATTTTTTTTTTAAGAACAATTCAACATTCAGTAAAGAATCTAAGAGCCTGTCAACTTCTAAATCAGATGCCCAAAGTTAAATGAGGATAACACATGAATATTCATCCTAGCTTAGCCCTGAGGGCCCGGTGCAGAAACAGGGATCTTGAAGTTTCTCCCAGAGCCCTTCTTCTTCAGAAGCTGAAGAGGTTATTTTTGACCTTGTAGAGCAAACAGCTGCAGAGGTAGAAGTCTCTTGCAGAAAATATTGTGCCAGCAACCAACATGTTTTTGCTGAGAGATGAACTCTTTTGCCGCAAACAAAATGTGATGCAGTCTGCTGTCTATCTGTACTCTGTGATAGTATAGGATTTAATGGAGCTTTGCTGACACAAAACTTCAATAATGTAGTACAAATCAGTCCTGTCCTAAAAATGAGTGCCAGCTTACACTAACACTTTCTCATATTATTCTCTACCCTCTCATAATTAAATAAAAATTGTTAGCTTTTCTGAGCACTTATTTGCATTGAGAAACCAAGTTCGACATTCTGCCTGTGTTGACACATAGATCTTATTCCTCTAACATTAAAACAAATTCTAAATCTATTAATTTATATGGATTTGCTTTCCTCCCTGCTAGGTGCATTACATTGCTCTAGATTACAATGAATATAATTTCCTGTCAAACGTCTTTATTTTCGTTTTCTCATGGTCCCTCTGCTTTTCCTTGACATGAACATGAGATAAGCTCATGACAGTTTCTTTGACTTCTACTCACCCTCCTCAAACCTCCTAATGGTTTTTCATCTCTGCTTTAATTGTATAGCTCCACAAAAACATTTCTCTCTTCTTTCCTCTGTAGTCAATAGAGCTCCTCTTTTTGAGCTACCCTTAGCTTGTTGGTTCGATGCTGGGTAGAGCTACTTGAGTTGCCTCTCAGTACAACCCTTTGAATTTTGTTTTGTGCACATGTGGTTTTTCTTTGTTAGGAGAAAACAAAAGAAACAATTGTGCATTATGTGTCAGAGCACAGTTTTTACACTCTTACACCATCCTTGCTCTTGCTGTCTAAGGCCCAGTAACACTGCTATCAGGAACGTTATACCTTGCAATTTTATCTAAAAGGCTAGAATGAATGACTTCATTCTAGTATATATTCTGATACTGCACAATCTGAGAGTATGATTGCATTAACTCCAGTTAGAAATAGACTGGCATTCAGACCACTTCTTAAGAAATAAATGCATGTATTTCTGTGTAAGTAAAAGCTCAGATATTTATGGTTTGAGGGTAGGAAGGAGTTGATCTCTAGCTTAGTCTAAAGCCTACTGAATCAATGAAAACACTTCCACTGGCAGCGGCTAATTTTGTAGCAGGTCCCTTGCACAGTATCTGTCCTCCACTATTGGGCTATGCCTTGTTCTGCGACTCTATCAGCAAAGAAAAGGAAAGAGCATCTTACTTAACAGCTGACATAGGATACATCCCTGCTAATCAGAGACAAAAAATAGCACTTCAGTAGAAGATGTAAATGTATTTATAAAAGCAAGAGTAAAATTACAGACCTTTACAACTAATTTATCACTGTTCACAGTTTCCAGTCCATGGCAAAAGAAATAACAATAAATATTTACTAGAGGAAAGAGGATCTGCATTTAGAGCATTTTAATAAATGTTTAAAAGAAAATCAGCATAGATCACTTGGCTTTGGCAATCACTTTTATCTTCTATCTGTCTGTCTTTGATGGATGTTTTTCATGCTCTTTAGTTTACAGTAACAAGCAGGTTTTTAATTTTTCTATCTTCCTTCTCTCTAGTGCCAGGCTATGATGGATGATGTGACAAAAATATTCATCAGTAAATTCTAAATCCTGAATACAAATTAAATCAGTAATATAAGAAACAGATTTGCATTCTCCTTTGACATTGTTGTAACTGCATCTTCTACTCTCTTGTTTTTCCCTTCTTCTTGTTTAATCTTGATAATAATACTGAATCAGCATTGGGATATCTTGTATTTTGTTTTAAGTACGTGAGCGTACGGTATTGTTCTAATACACCTTGTGTCATTATTTGAGCTGAGATGTTTGGATTTTGAATTGAAGCAGCATCAGCTGAATGAGAGATAACTATCAAGGACTGGATTTTCAACCAACCAGATTCTGTGCTCTAAACAGCATGGGTATAAAACTTTACTGGGTGAAAAAACTGGCTGTCTGGCCAGGCCCAGAGAGTGGTGGTGAATGGAGTTATACTCACCTGGTGGCTGGTCTTCAGTGGATTTCCCCCAGGCTCAGTGTTGAAGCTGTTCCTGTGTAACATCTAGTACCAATAATCTGGATATGATTATGAGGGGACTGAGTGCACCCTCAATGAGTTTGCAGATGACACCAAACTGGGCAGGAGTGTTGACCTGATGGAGGGTAGGAAGGGTCTGCAGAGGGATTTGAACAGACTGGATTGATGGGCCAAGGCCAATCCCTGGAGGTATTTAAAATACATATAGAAGTGACACTTGGGGACACGGTTTAATGGTGGGCTCGGCCGTGTTAGGCTAATGGTTGGACTCAGTGACCTTAAAGTCTTTTCTAACCAGAACAAATCTATGATTCTGTGATTCTATTCTATGTGGATGCTGTAAAGCTTTCAGCATAGACATTTTCCAACTTTCTGCAGCATTCTGTGAGAATCCTGCTTTTCTCATTCAAGCTATGAAAAACAGTGCTACGGTTTTGTAAACAAATTCTCTCTATCTGCAGCTGCAAGTTGTTATGTAGTATTGTTACAATATTGACTAGAGAAATATTTTGAAATAGGTGTTGTGGGTTTCAGCCAACCAGCCTGGGAGGTGGATTGTTAAAGGACCAATGACCTTATGTCATTTAAGGATACTAAGATATAAAACAAGTCTGTATATTATTAAATAAATCCATTCAATTTGCTTCCTGGACTTGAACATTTGTGTCGTGATTTCTCTCGGTCCCCGGTACAACAGCGACAATTCTATGTTCCAATTGTTTTTATTTTACTCTCCTGAAGGGATATGTTCACTTTAACAATTGCTTTCATCCAGTTTAGGGGTGTCTGAGTCCCTAAAGGTTTGCTGCTTTTAAGTGGTTGCTTGGAATCTTTCTGAGGTCCTCTGCCCTCCATGTAGAGAAAACCAAGATTTCCTCATAGACAAAAAGAACAGTGATAGAAGAACTAAGGGAAATTTTGAGCTTCCTTTTTAAAAGTATTTTCTTTTGCACACAATTTCTACTTTAGAAAGGAATTTCATTCTCAGTTACTCTTGCATGAGACCTCTGGTAGGGACAGATGAATGCACACACAAAGAGTATTGTGATGTTGAAGTTTTCCTGAGAGAAGAAACAGCTGTTCAGGAACTTAAAAAATTACACTTATGGAAGACAGGGGGGACTAAAACAAATTTATACAACTCAAAGTGTTACTAGTTAAAAATCAATAGGTAGAAGAAAGCTGGATGAATTTAAAATGCTCCTTCTTATATATACACCATATTTTTAGTAATGTTATCTTAGCACTGCAGTTATTCAGTCTTGCTGAAAAGCTACTTTAAGGTCAATCTCAATAGAAACTCAGATTGACTCCAAATAAAGGATTATTTTTGTGGTGTGGAGTGCATCTTCTTCAGTCTCTTTTACAGTTCTCTTCAAAGGTAAGGCTGACCAGGTTGAAAAGAGATGTCAAGACATCCTTATTCTTTAATCAATCTCCAGCCACAGGGTTAGACTTTTTGGTCACCTAATTTAACCTTTTCAAGTGACAGATGTTATCCCATAATTCTAATATCTATCTTAAGGCTTTACATTTTTGCATAGTATTTTAGTATCTGAGCATAGATAACATCTGGTGGAGCTATAAAATTTATTTTAGAAAGGTTTTTAGTCTAAAGTTAAAGACTTGCAGAGGCAGAGCTCAACAGCATATTGATGAAAGGATTTCAGTGTTTAGTTATTGTAGGTGTGAAAACTAAGACTGATTTCTAGCATGAACTTTCCTCCTCTGGCTAGTGGGTTTTGTGATAACTGAAATTCCTTTAAAAACCAAAAAAATATACCTGCATAGTTTATGCTTTGGATGGCTAGAAATGAGCTAGAAATATGCCCCTGATGGCATATTTTGAGACACTGTATTCCATGCAACCCGAATATCTGAGAGAACAAAGCAGCCAGCAATCAAAACTTCAGATCACCCTCAGCTTCCCCTGCAGAGCAAATAAAACCAATATACCAGCACAGTTTATTATGTCAGATACAGGCTGTGAAGTTCCATTCATTTATGTTTTACCTGTCTTATCACTGAATGTTTCAGAAAGTGTGGAAGTTCCTGTTGGCAAAGAGAAGCTGAAACAAATCTTTCTGGGACCAGGAACAAAACGATCATCATGCCTGTGTTCTCATCAGGCAGCAGTGATGCCCTTGGGAGTGAGTGTGCTCTCAAAGGGTTTATTACAATATCTGTCTCAGAGGGAATATAACTTTTGTGAGACTAGAACTTGAGCAGTGAAAACCCGTAGGACACAGAATGGCAGAAACACATTACTGGGGAAAAGAGAAAAAATGGGTAAAATCTACAAATTCGCAGAGAATGCTTTGGAAAGAAAAGAAAATTATTGATTTCTTGCATTTGGGAAATTATCCTCTTAAGGCAGAGAAGAAGTAGAAAGATTGTCTTGTTTAATTATAAGACCAAAGATGACAAGAGAAAAAAAGGGCAAAGAGGTGATTGAGAGCAGCTCTGTAGAGAAAGATTTGAGTGTGATGGTTGATTAAAAACTCACCATGAGCTGGCAGCATGCACTCAGAGCCCAGAAAGCCAATGGAATCCTGGGCTGCATCCAAAGCAGTATGGGCAGCAGGTTGAAGGAGGTGATTCTTCCCCTCTACTCTGAGCTTGTGAGACCCCACCTGGAGTGCTGTGTCCAGTTCTGGTGTCCCCAGCCTAACAAGGAGATGGAACCATTGGAGCAAGTCAGAAGGAGGACCACAAAGTTGATAAGAGAACTGGAGCACCTCCCCTACAAACACAGGCTGAGAAAGCTGGGGCTGCTCAGCCTGGAGAAGAGAAGGTTGCATGGAGACCTCGCAGCAACTTTATAGTATCTGAAGGGGACCTACAGGGAAGAAGGAGAGGGGCTTTTCATCAGGAACTGTAGTGATGGGACAAGGAGTAATGGGTACAAATTAAAAAGGAGAAAATTTAGGTTAGATATTAGGAAGAAATTTTTCAATGTAGGGTGTTTAGACACTAGAACAGGTCACTCAGGGAGGTTGTGGATGCTCCAGTCTTGTCAATGTTCAAAACCAGGCTGGGTAAGGCCTTGAGCAACCTGATGCAGTGGGAAATGTCCATGCCCATAGTGGGGGGTTGAGACTACATGAACTTTAAGGTCCATTCCAACCCCTTTAACATTCTGTGGTTTTATGATTTTATGAAGTACAGAAGATATTTTATTTTAGAGAATCCTTGAAATGCAGAGGATACATAAGAGTATGCTCTCAGAAGTATCCCAGAATACTTCAGAGCAATGAGACCACTAAGTCAGGGAAGGGTGTTTTGTTGTTTATTGGTTTTGCCTGATTCTTCTTATGTAGTCTGACAGCAACTTGCATTCAAGTATGAGCAAAATGCCCATATGTGTAATACTCACACCTGTCACAAATTCTTAAAAACATTTATTGTAAAGAAAGAATTTCATCTTCAGCCAGAGCTGCTGGAGGTGTCTGGGGAAGGCAAACCTTATTTCCAAGACCTAGTTGTTCTGGTACTTTGGTGCCAAAGGATTATCAGAGTACTAAGGGAAGCTCATATCTTATGTACCTCAGGCAGAGGCAGAGAATGTCCATATAGAGAAAACTCATGACTTATGGGATTCAAAACCCACAAAAGCTCTCACAGCAATTCTTCAGTGTTGAAGCAGGGGTGGTCAATTATTCCCATGACATATTTTGTTTTCTTTGTGCTGAGCGAATTTGTACGATTCACAGCTGAGAATTTAGTCTAACTTGAACAAAACTTGCAGATAATATGCATTCTAATAAAATTTCTATTCTGATTGTAAATATAATTAAAACATACTTATTCTTCTTTTTTTTACCGTGTGTATCATATGGTCATAAAGAATACCTACATATGTCTCCCTTTTTTCACTTTCCTTGGAATCTTCTCCTCTCTAAGATATACCACAAGTGTGATTCTATAACTTTACAAAGTGTTTCTCAGTCCACAAAGCAAATTAGCAGAGTTTTTGCCTTGTGCTCTCTGTGTTCATCATTGATACCTCTTGACAGTGTACAATGTGAGTGAAGGAAACTGAGACATCCTATCTGAAAGCACATTTAGATGTTCCAGTTTGAGTGGAAAATAGTCATCATTCCAAGTAACGCTCAGAAAAAAAACCCAAACAAAATAACCTTTTTGTTTCACAGTAATTCCAAAGAGAGCATCAACAATTACTATAAATAGCAGCAGCTACTGAAAATGCTGTGGAGTATATTACAAATATGTTTGAATTACTGTATTGTATGAATACATATATTCATGTGGCTGTGTAAAAGGCCATATGAATATGCAAAAATCATGCTGGATAATTAAAACCAGAGGAAAACTTGTGGGATGCAAAACAAGCTATGAACACCAATTCACCCATTTCTGCCCCTTGAAGTTAAGGTGCAGCTAAATGAAGGTGAAGCTAAATAAATACTAGAAGATGACAAGAGAGAAAACCAAGAAGCAGACTAAAATGAAAACTTCAAAAGAGAAGTTAATGTGCTATTGAAGTTTATGTTCATTCCTTCTCTAAATGAAAGATAAGGAAAAAAAGGGAGAGTACACAAAACTCTTTAACTAAGCACTACAGGTTGCTTCTACAAACCTGAGGAGATAAAACATACTCACTTATTAAGACTAATCACAAATCTGTGTTAGAAACACATTAAGATACCTAATCATGCTTTCAGTCTTTGTCACCAAACCAGGTAGGAAACTTCTAACTGTCAAGCACTGGGACACGGTTCATTGCTACATACCTCTTTTTTTGTAGACTTAAAGAAATTGGGAAGAAAATACTATCTATGAGATATTATTATAAAAGTTAAACTCTTATTTGCTAAAACCAGAACTATTTTGGGAGGCTGAAGTTGTTCCTTAAAGGAGAAGCCGTCATACTTCTGAATTTTCATTTTAAAATGAAAGCAAACTAAACCCATCCAAAGAAAAGAAACAACCCCCTACAACACAGAACTTTGATGAAAAGCTTTATTAGGTTCCCATTGGATCTGATAGCCAATCTCAAAAAAGTTTGCATTGCCCTCTTTTTAGGTATTTGAAATTTTCATTTCATGCCTGACAGTATAAAACTTACATCGTGCACTACTTCCTCCATTCCGACACATGAATTAAAACAGAGAAATGAATTTGCAAAGGACCATGATGGAAAAGGATTCTTATTTTTCTTTAGATGTATGAATCTGCTGCATATGAGTGGCTCTCTGGATCCCAAAGATATCCACGAGAAATTTGCCCAGACCCATGATGCCAACCAGGCACTACACAGCTCCCAGATTTAGGGAGCAGTGAAGAACACCTCTGTGATGCATAAAAGAAGAAATTTATAGCATGTATCACATTAGAAGAACAAGTGCCTGAGTCCTTGGCTAGTGATTTAATAGCTGGAAAATCCCACTTTTCATTTTACTTTTCTTGAAGTGAGGAAAGACAGCCTCTTTCAGTAACAACTCCAAGTCATGTCTGAGAAGTGGGACCTGTGCGACTCACCGCTGCATCCACGCACGGGTGTTGTTAGGTGAGAACTGAAGTTTTAGGAAGGTTCTTCATGGCACCCAACTATCACACTACAGTCTACAGTTGCAATCCAAAGGCTAAAACTCATTTAAAAAAAAAGTATGCTCTTGTACACAGAAAAACATTTTGAAGAAGCTACCATATTTTTATGCTAGTATACAAATTCATGGTATGTTATGTGGGGTCTCAGAATTCCAATTTTTCATACTGAGGTTTCAGCTAGGTATTTAAAGGCTCTGAAAATCTGCCAGTTGCAAGCAGGAGAGGACTTCATATAAATATCAAATTTAGTCAGAATGGTTTGTGTTCTGGATGTCAATGAAGGGCACAAGGGGGAAAGGATGGAGTGGAACAGGGAGCTTGAGTGAATGACTTGAAGCCTCTGGGTGAGCTCAGGGCAGACCCTGTGCCTATGAAATAATTTTCTATTGTTAGCCTGTACAAAATGTTTGACTGTAAGTCCAGAGGGAAACTAGGCTGGTTTTGTGCCAGACTACGGTTATGAGGACAGTGTATGACTGCTACACTGCACATACAGAACAAAGAACTACAGATTTACTTTTTCTTCTCTGTGAGAGTCAGCTTAATGACCATTATTGTGATTTTCTACAACAAATCAGTAAAAAACCCTTGTGTTCGGGCAGATGTGTTTCTCATGCATTAGAGAAGGGAAACCTTGACTCTCTGTGTACTGAGGGTGAAAGGAGAGTTATTTATACCCTTGGAAAGGTGACCTGCCCCAGAATATCTCAGCTGAGATTTGCTGCCCTGTCTTTATACAAGCCTTTACCTTTGCACACATAATTATCCTGGTTATCCACCCTGGTGAATAAGAAAAATCTTTCTGCACGTAAAAGCATATAGCTTGGGTTTTCCCTGAAAGAACCAATGTACCCAGAGTACATAATGGGAGGGGGGGGAGAGAAAAACAAAATGGAAAAATGGAAAACACTTTTAGAACTATTTCTGCTAATAAGCAATGAGATAATTATATACCTGAAAACATCTTATGATCCCATGTCTCAGTAAGGTCTGCAGTACAGTGTTCTAGTAAGCATGAGAAAGAGATTAATGTCATAGTTAATTTAAAATAATTTTCTTTTAATACATCATAAGCATTCCTTTCAATCCCTGCATTTTAGCAGGGCATTTATCACCTGAGCGTGATTCATCTGTTTAGTTGTATTTCTGCATTACTGGCTGTAATAACTACTCAGGTTGGGAATCTTAGTTTTGGATGTTGATGGACAGGCAATTTTAGACCTAGCTTATACTTTCTGCACATTTTTTTTCAGATATGAAGGTGTAAGGCTATAAAAATAGAAAGTACTTTTCACAGGTCATTTGATTCAGCTTTGGAGAATAGAGCGTTGTGATATTGATCATGTCAGGATCTCTTCCTCTGCTTTAACTAAACCATCTTAACATTAATTACAGAACATTTAAAAGTCATCTGTTTAAAGGGGAATAGCTGGGAGGAAGGCTAGATGGAAGAACTTAATAAAGTTCTATTTTGGTTGGCATGTATTTTGAACAGCAAAGTGTGTTAACAACCTTGAGAATGATTCACATTCTGTCAGCATGCTCAGGAAGTTTAGGTTCCTTTGCAGCAAAAGTAGAATGAATGTCATTTGGAATGTGAAACAAATACGTAAAGCAAGTATCCTAAACCATAATTTCTCTAAGGAAGTTGTCACTGTCAAAAGTCATGAAGTGATTTAATGTAAAGGAGACTCTAGATAGTTTTGCTTCTTTCCTCAGGGCTCACTGATATTAATTATTTGCAGGAATCTGTATATTCCTGTGAAACAATAAAGACAAGGAATATTGACTCTGAACTAAATAGTTTCATTAAATAAATGCCTCTAGGTAAAAATATGCCCTGTGAAATGCAACTCTCTCAAAGTGCTATATACACTTGTGCTGCCACTGATCCTAAACTGTGTTTACCTGAGTACTTCCAAAGAGGTAAGGCATATACCCGTAAATAAGCAATATAGCATATCTACTATGTTAAGATGGTTTTTGCTTAGATTAAGCTGAGCATAGGACATAGGGTTTTCTTTTAGATGTCACCTGAAACTAAAACTTTTGGTTGCTATAAGCAAGTTGTGGTACAGTTTGTACTGTATAAAATGCAGACTTCTCAAATTGGTGGCTGTTTTACTCAGCTCAAGTCCCTTTTAGTGCGACAGTGTCCTTTTAAAATGCATTAGGTGCTTGCCAAATTCTGTATAAAGAATACTCATAAACTCTTTTTGATAATTCCAGTGGGTCATCATAGTAATCCCATGTGTTGGCAAGGGCCAAGCACAGCCATATATTGGCTTGTAAATTAATCTTAGTAACATGATATCATAGTAACATCCTTTGTATAGGATGAATGGATAAACTGATCATATCTGGGTAAATTCAGTTTTGGTTTCTGTATTTGCAAGTGTATGGTCGACTTATTCTGGCAAGTGAATATTAGATTATACTTAATGGTGAAACTCTGGGTTTTTCTGTTTTGCTATTATTTTTGTGAGAAAAGAAGTGCTGCACTTCTTGTTAACTAGGTCTCAAATATCAGCTCTGGTAGTTTTTTTTATGGATTAGTATGTAAAATAGTGGATGTATAATAAAATTCCACCAGAACAGGCTTGAATTCATCATTCTAGAGGTTATGTCCAGCTCTATTAGAAGTGAACAAACAAAACAAAAAGCTAAACAAAAAGATTCAACTTGCAATTTATACAAAGTATAATCTTTTCTTAGAATCACAGTGTATCTCAATCTGGAAAGGACCCATAAGGAACATTGAGTCCAACTCCCTGCTCCTCAGAAGAGTAGCTTACCTCTTATAGAGAAAAAAAGTGTTTTATCCAGCTCTACTTTCATACTTAGGGCTCCTACTGAACACAAGGCACTTCATAAACTAGACGGACACCCCATTCTGATGGTAGAAAACTGTGGACCATCTCTGTGTAAAGAGGTTTTCATCTTAGGGGATGTTTGAAGTCCTCTGGAAAACCCGTAATGAAAAATTTGTTGGTTTTTTGTG